>NJDC01000120.1:587556-658010 GCA_002245475.1 Calephelis virginiensis
TACTCAATATTATTGGTAAAGAGTTCTATTTTCAAAATTTAAACTTATTTTTTAATATAATGCTTTTAAGTTGCCAGTTCTAAAAACTTTCAGTTTGGCCCTCGTAATACAACAAAAAATAATCAGTCTTGATGCGAATACTACGCGAAATGGGGATTCATTTTTATACATAGACTAGCCGACCCAACAAACTTCGTACCGCTTAATATTAACAGCTATAAGCACACACTACCAAATATTTGATGCTCCGATAGTAGCGTAGTTTGCCAGATCCAATTTAGGACATTCCAAAATCAACGACTACTTACAAAGAAAAAATAATCAGAAAAAAAATTCCAGTGGACCAAATTGCAAATTTAAACCGTTCTCGAATCCCCTTGAATACACTCAAAAAAATTCATCAACATCGGTCCGTTCGTTTAGGAAAAGGTCAATGAAGGTCACACGCACACAAGAAATATATATTTAAAGATATAATATAAATAATAATAAAAATATAAATAAGCCCAGGCGTTGTTTTAAAATAACTCCAATTTATACTAGAAAATAACCGGGCTGGCAGGAAAAAAATATTTCATTATAGATAAGCCGATCCGGTGGTAATTTTTAGATTTATATAGATGCGTCACAAGAATCTTTGGTCCAAGTAACATAAATGTATAGTATATTATGCTTACTTTACTTATAATGTTTGTGCATGCTGAAAATCCTAACTCAAGTTTGATAGAGATAGCTGCCGAACTTTTTGTACCTCTCGTCTGTCGAGTCGATCCGTGTTATATATCTCACTAAACAAATGGTTATGAAATATGTTGCCGCTCGTCTAGTCCCAAAAGACCTAAATTTTCTCCAAAAACTCAATCGTATAAGAGTCGCTAAGGATATACTAGAATAAGTCAATTCCGATCCAACATTCATGGAATGCATTGTCACCTTTAACGAGACGTGGCTATAGGTACGATTTGACATGCAAACTAGTCAACAAGTTTTGGAGGCGTTTGGCCTTCTAACTGAATCGAAACCGAGAAAATGACGTTAAACTCGTTTAATGCTTAGTAATATTAAGTGTTTTCTTTGATTGTCATGGTGATGTGCACTTGGAAATTTTGCCGGTAGGTGAAACAGTAAATAAGGAATGAATGTGGTGATGAAGAGAGCAAATTCGATGAAAAAGGCCAGATTTTTCGAGGATTCTGGATTTTTCACCATGATAATGAGCCTTCGCACAAGGCCATTGAGTAACTTCCATATTCACTAGATCTGGTTCCAGCTGACTTCTTTTTATGTGTTGAACTCAACGTTTAAAAAATGTTTTGATCATTGGATTATTCGCTGGCATAAGTCCATCGTTTTTGAAGGAGAATACTGTGAAGGTGGTAAAATAAATGTTGATGAATAACAAACAGTTTGTGTATTATCGATCTTTTCCCTGTACTTTCTTGACAGAGTAATATACTAGATTTATTATTAAATATGTTTAATTCTTTTATCAACTCGGTGTAAGTCGATGGAGGTTCATATCATACACCATTGCTGCGCTACAAAATAGCGCCCTTGCCGTAGACATAATGTTCGTCATGCAAAAGGTGCGTGTCTAAAGAATACGATTTGTGAAGCAGACTGGACAGCTCGCTCCGCAGCGGGCTGAACTCGTTGGACGAGCGGCAGCTGCGGGCGGAGCTGTCGTCGTCTGCGACGGCCGTGCGCCACTGGAGCCAGCTGCTGGAGAAGAACAACCTGCTGGACCGGCAGCTGGCCGCCATGGCGCAGCCCGCACACCGCGACCTCTCCGCTAGCACTACCAGTCTTACCAATATTGGGTAAGTCACATTCTATTTCACTCAACGTTTTAAATCTTTTTAGCTCTACCGCGGGAACGTAACCATCTACTAGCCAAATTTAAATGCAGGTTTCGGTTCATAATTCGGTTCGTCAATTTGTCTATCAAAGAGTTTTTTTTATACTTACTATAGTGTTAGGATAAGGATGTATATTACTGATATTTACATTCCTATGTGAACTTAATAGCCGGTGGAAAGTACAGCTAACTATAGTACACTAATAGGATGTTTAACTGATGTTTGATTTGACTCGTGTGTCGTCGTTTGTACGGTACGGTCGAATTCCTGAGGATGCCTCGGTGTAGAGGCGAAACGTACGTCGAGTGCGATTTGGTGTTCTCTGTGGTGAGTGCTTCGACAAAGTTGGCGAAGGACGTGACAAGTGGTTTTGTTTCCCGTGTTCGGACTCTATTTGTGATCTGGTCGCGGAGGTGGGAGGTGGGAACTTTAGGTGGGGTTGTCACATGTAAAGAACGTGACAATTTATATTGTTTCCCGAGCTCTTCCTATAGTCGTGTGCTGGTCGCGGAGGTGGGTGGTGGGAACGTCAGTTAGGCTTGTCACATTCTGTGTCGTTTGGAGGATTATTTGCCACAACGGTTACACTGCTTACGCGGAATTAGCAAAATAAAGGCTTATTTTACATCTTTTTTTTTGATGTTTGATTTGTTAACATTAAAAGATTAGTGGATAAAGTGCAGTTAAAAAGGAAAAGTAATATTTTAACACATTAAGTTTTACCTGTTTCATGATCACTCTAGGTGGGATTCAAATGCAAATTCAGATATATTTTATTCACGTAGATCTATACAAAGATTCTTGTGACGCGTCTATAAAATTCTAAAAACTACTACCGGATCGGAACACGGCCACTCACTGAGAAGATCCGGAGAAAGATACTTAGCGGGCTTGTCTTTTTTCTTATAAATCTAATTTACAAAAATATATTACATATGTAATTGGTATGGGGTATTGGTGTGAGGAGCAATTAATTCCAAGCATTTCTGTTTTTTAAATATAAATTAAATTTAATATTTTTTTAAATTTATTAAATGGTTAGTCTTAAATATACTCAGGAAGTTTATTGTAAAAACGTATAAATTGGCCCATGAAAGAATAATAATAAGAATAACTGATTCTGTGGAAACGAGACTTATGCACAGCATGATTGTTTTTATTCCTCGTATTTATAGAATGTAAATCACAATTTTTCTTAAACAAATTTATATTTTTATGGACCTATAATAAGATTTCAAAAATATATTGAAAAGTAAATTATAAAATAAATTTTTCCTTGAGAGAATATCTTGGGCCTAAGTTTTAAATTTCCCGTATAGCCAGTCCTCTTTTGCTAGACAAATATTGTGTTTACCACAGCCAAACTTGGCTGGCCCAGAGAAGAATGTCAAAAGACATGACTCTGTGAAAACAACTGAATTAAATAATTATATCGGTGTCGACTTCTGTTAACTGCCTGATTTTCTTATTATCGTAAGCTGCTGAGCTTAATCTGATGGAAAGCTTTGCAATATTGGCCTTATTGAAAATTTTATTCCCAGTGATTCCTAAAAATATAGTGGAACTACTAGGTCTAGTTTGTTCCCATTGAGTTGTACATTGGTATCTACTTACATTATCCAAACAAAAATATCATTTAGATTTTTTTTTGTCATTTAGAAAGAGATTGTTTACATTGAACCAGTGTACAACTTCTGAAATCACATCGTTCGTTTCGTCATGCTTACCCAGTTACCTTTTCACTTTAAGTAATTGAAAAGTGTCATCTGAGAACATTATTATTCCACGATTATCCCTTACTTAGTAAAGCAAATCATTTATGTATATGAGGATCAAAAATGGTCCTAGAATGGAGCCCGGGGGACACCCATGTCAAGAGCAGTACCTGTCGATTTTACACCATTAATCTCAACTTTCTGAATTCTCCCACTCAAATAAGAAATCAGAAGATCAAGTGACTTACTTACTTTTAATTCCATCATAACGAAATTTCCTGATAAGTGTATCATAGTTAACGCAAACAAATGCCTTGGACAAATCACAGAATACACCGAGTGTAATTACCCACCACCACCACCACCACTTTTGTTATTATCCCACTCCTATTAACGCTCTTAGTATGAAGCGATTTTTTGGGTAAGTCTAAAAATGTGATTTTGATGTTGCGATTTCTCCAAGTTTCGTTTCGAGAGTGCGATTTTTTCACAGATGTTTCTATTGTCAAAAGATCATTCAATCCTATTATAATATTATAAATGCGAAAGTTTGTAAGTATGGATGTATGGATGTTTGTTACTCTTTCACGCTCGAATGGCTGAACGGATTTGTCTGAAATTTGGAAGACAGATAGATTGTGACCTGGATTAACATATAGGCTATTTTTAATCCCGATCGCACACCGGGTTTCTGTGAAAACGCGGGCGAAGCCGCAGGTAGCAGCTAGTTAATAATAAAAATGAATTGCTAAATGTGTTGGTAAGCGCATAACTTCCGAACCACTGAACCGATTTGACTAATTCTTTTTTTGTTGTAACTAACAGTTAGTATCAGAAGAAGGTTCTTATGAAGGGAAAAACCGGGAACGTTGCAGGGAAAATGAGAAAAACATTGTTAATATTTTCCCCATACAAACTGAACGGGTGGAACGAAGTTAGCCGGGACAGCTAGTAGTAGCTAGTTTTTTTCATAGAAAACGCGGGCGAAGCCGCAGGTAGCAGCTAGTTTTAAATAAAAAAAAAAGTAATCAAATACCCTATATTAAGTTAGCATCGGGCAACTATCTTTGGCATGCACCTCTCGCCAAATTTGTGTGCCCAATACAAACAATTTACAAAAAATACTTTTGTGTGTTCTTTGCATACACTTTTACTTACAAGTTGATAGCCAGGCACTGGAATTTGTATAATAACAGGTTTGAAACATGATAGGTATTACAACAGGACGCAGTTCTGTTCTACATCACAAATCTAATTAAGCCTAAGCGTGTAAAAGGATTATTATGAAGCTACGAGTATGTAGGTTATTCCTATTTCATAAAGTTTCTACCCACAAGATTTTTTTAGTAATATGTAACGAAATATCCGAACTCAATATACGATATACTCAGTATACGAATAGTACAGTATATTCCACGGTTTCCTTAGAATTCCATCATGAGATCCAGACTTGGTGGCAACAAATAGAACAATGGCAAAATGTATGCACCACTAAGTATTACTCAAAAACCACTAATCGGTTGGATATGATAAAATTCATATAGGACCACCTCCAAGCTATGAATTAACTTTCTAAAACAGAACCATTAAAATTAGTTAGCTATTGACAGAGTAATTAAAAAAACATAATTTAAAATATCAGGGTAAAACTTAAAACAAAACGTTTCTTAGTAGCTTTTAAATTCATTGCACTCCAAAATGTCTAATATTTTATTTATTACTTATAAAATTCATAGTAGGTACTCAAAATATAGCTGAAACAGATGTACTTAGAATTAAATTATGCAACAGAAATATTAAATTACAATAGCTTCATGTTAAGTTGAGTAACATATATACTTAATTTTCTAAACACAAATTACTTATTAACGTAATTACTTAACATATTTTTCCAAATATTAGGTAGGTATACGGTACATGTCGGCGCCGTTACCATTATTATATTCTTAGTCCATAGCAAAATAAAAGCAGTGTCGCAATCATTACTTTTAATTTCTTCTTTTACAATATCTTGCACGAATAATGTCACATTTTCAAAATCAACAGAATCTCTTCAATAAAGAGAACAGCGGGGCTATTCAGTATCCTTGTAGTGATAATCACTGGATAAAGTGTACATCAAATAGCTGTCAAATAACGTGTTTTGTATTTGCTGTCTCCTTATATTTCTGTTAGTCACAGATAATATGATAACAGGGGCGGGGGGGCTCTTATGTTATTATCAGCCTTTATATAGGAAATATCATTATAACTACACTTTACAAAATAATAGCTAATCCAGTCTGAATACAAATCAAATGTAAAATTTCTAAAAATATTATAATGACTTTAATTCGCTTTAGCACTCCATATCCACAGGACATTACATCTAATGCCTCATATGGACTTTAGTCTAAGAGGTGCATTACATATTATTTTTGCTTGTCAGTTTAGTGTATAGTAAATTAAATAAGAAAATTACGAGCAGGTACATTCGTGTTAAAAGTTCACTCATTGTTGAGGTTGATTCTGACTACGTCTGTATGAAGAATTGTTTGTTGAAAATCAGAAACAAAAGACATGACAGAATTCGCAAGAACGCCAATCACGTAAACAATAACATGACATTGTTTGAATAAGCAAAGGAAAGGTCCCCCATTTATAAATAATCAAATGCCAGGTACAGACCAAGATAAAAAGAACAGAGCGGCAAACTATCTCTTTCGTTTACTTGGTATAACTTTATAATCAAAATTTTGGTCTTACAATGGCTGACCAGGATAGACATCATTATCTTATTTTTTCAGACGTTATTATTTATGCAGATGTTACTATGACGTTACTTAGTACTCTCCATTATCCTGTTCAGAACAAAGTACCTATTACAACTTATGTAAGAAACTTAATATTTCAAACTCTTGGCAACGCAATCGTACGTCTTAACAATTTTATTAATAAACATGAACTAAATTACTCCTAAATTCAACCTAGTATTAACATCTCTATTGCAATGTGTTACAGACTATTATAACAATTTAAATTTATTCCTATTATTTGCTAACAGGTATATTTTTACTAATAGGTAAAAATATTTTTTTCTAACAGGAAAATAGTATTATATATTTTTTTTTGTTGTTTAGAGATTTCGATTTATTATAAAAATCCTGATCACTGCATAAAATGCATATAAAAAATATAAAGTCGCTTTCTCTGTCTCTATGTCTCTTTGTATGCTTAAATCTTTAAGACTACGCAACGGATTTTAATGCGGTTTTTTTAATGGATAAAGTGATTTAAGAGGAAGTTTTTTATGTATATTTCACAACCGTTCGACTATATTTAAGTCTGACTCATACTTACATTTGTAAGGTTTAACTTCCAAACATACATACATTACGAAAATAAATCAAACCTGCAATTTTCACTTTATTTCTTCACTATGAAATATTTTTTAATATCTTGTTTCTACATCCAAAATACCAAAGACGAGTAGGTAGCAATGTAATTTAATAAAATTCTTAGTTAAAACAAAAATAATTTATTTCATACAAGCTCGAGTACTCCTGAGTATTTAAAACTTAAATTACACTTTATATCTCTTCTCCGTGAATCCGTTAAGTTATTGGGATGAAAATACAAGGTGTCCAGAAAGGGTATCGGGTATTTGTAAGTTCAATGAAACAAAAATTATTTGTACGCAATAAAAAAGTTTATTGTTTATTATTAGCATATGAATTGGAGAATTATTTGGAAAAGATGATGTTATCCAAATGATGACCGTTACGTTGCTGGCACTCTTCTAAACGTAAACGAAGATTGGCGATAACACGTTGACACATAGCTATCGATATTGCTGCCATTTCTGACTAGATGTTTTGCTTTAACTGAGTTAGATTCGTCGGATTGTTTTGATAAACCTTACTTTTAAGGTATCCCCATGCAAAATAGTCAAGCGGGCTAAGGTCGGGGCTTCTGGGAGGCCAATTAATGTTACCCCTTCGCGAAATGACTTTATTAGGGAATAATTCGTTAACAACTTCCATTGAGTCATTTGAGGTATGGCAAGTGGCCCCATCTTGCTGGAACCACGTTCTTGAGTTGAAACCTGCAAACTCCTGCAACTCTGGGACCAAAAAATTTCGCAACATATCGCAATAACGGTCACTATTCACATTAATTGCTCGGCCTCGTTGATCTTCGTGAAAATAAGGACCAATTATGCCTTTAGCAGATATAGCGGCCCAAACAACGACCTTTGGGCTATGCAGGCGTCGTTCATGCTTTCGTCTCGGATTCTCCACTGCCCAGTACCGACAATTCTGCTTATTCACATGACCATTCAGGTGAAAATTTGCTTCGTCACTGAACAGTATATTGTTAAAGTTGTTAAATCGCTGCAGCATTTCGTTCGCAAAATTCAGTCGATTAGCATAGTCCGTATCCTTCAATTCTTGAACCAATTGAATTTTATAGGCTTTTAGATGTAAGTCTTTCTTTAAAATCGAATGTAAAGACGATTTTTTGATGTTCAACGCTTGGCTTCGCTTTCGGATGGATAAAGACGGATTTTGACGAACCGACGCCTCAACTTCTTCAATTGTTTCTTCATCGCGAACTGAACGAGGACGGCCAAAGTTTTGAATTTTAACTGTCGCACCTGTATTCTCGAACATCCTGATCCATTTCCTAATGCTATCGTCACTTGGCGCGTGGCGTGTACGATATTCCGCACGATAGAGACGTTGAGCAGTCACTATTGAATCACCATTACGATAATACGCTCGTACGCAAAATGTGCGATGCGTCCCCGAGTACTGTTCCATCGTGACTAAAAATCCACAAAATGGCGGACGCCACGAACCCCTCCCCGCACCCTTTAGACGCCCCGTTTCGAATATGGCGCGAAAACAAATACCCGATACCCTTTCTGGACACCTGGTACATCACATGTCCTTCTCTGTCCTCCAAAATTCACCGCTTCTGTGGTCAAGTGTTCCAGAGTTAGAGTAGACTAGTTCGATTTCCAGATCGGGCAACTCCAAATATGTTTTTACATTTTTAATAGATAAAAACAACTGAGCTCGGAATTAAATTATTGCCCAGTTGGCGATTGGTTTGCTACCTGTTACATTGTGAGACTAAGTTATTTCTTTGGCTTATGTCCTTCTCTTTGCGGAATACGGACGTAAATGTACTTAAATTAATTAAATTTCGATAAAACAAAAGTATCTTCACGCCCATATCCCCGAAGAAATAGGCAGAGGTACAACCAAGGCACCCACGAATAGCCGAAGACACTTAGTCGCACAATGTGATAGGTGGCAAGCCTATCGCCAACCGGGCACATTTCCAATCCCGACCAACATTATTTTTTTATTAGAAAATTGGAAAAATCCCATTTTCTTTTTGTTGGCCGACCCGGGATTCGAACCCGGGACCTCATGCAGTCAAGTCCAACACCCGGACCGCTAGACCACAGAGGCGACAAAAAAATAAATGAATGTTTGAACTTATTTGTTGTCCACAATTAAACTTACTACAGAGTAAGTACAATTAAATATTAACAACAGCATTATAGTTTTTGGTACACAATAGTCGTTTTGACTTGAAAACAGAATATACGCTATAAATAATATTAAAATAGGGACTAACCATACAAGCAATTACAGAAATAACTACTCTGAATCGTTAAAATAATACTTATTTCTCAAAGTAATTATTTAGTAATGGTTAAATATTTTAGAAAGCTTTGAATTAGTTGCTGCTAAATTTAAATAAATTATTCTGTTAAAAAAAGATGATTTTATTTTTTGTTCGCAAACTATTGATACACTCAGTACAGATACAGAAATACAGATGATACACATGATACAGAAAAATGGGTATTTTGCATATTACGATACATAAATTAGTCAGAAGTGTAAAACTGTAAAATACTTTATATTCCACTAACGGTCACCAAAATAAAGCATTAAATGACCGTTTAACTAAATTTAAATAATATCTATAAATTAAAAAGAAACTAGCTGTTGCTAGCGGCGTTGCCGCGTGGTTAATGGTCTCACAGGAACATTTTTCTGTTCTATGTGTTAATCCAAGTTACCCTCTATGTGTGTGCTAAATTTCATGAAAATCGGTTCAGCTAAAACGCTTAAAGGAGTAACAAACAAACATGTTATAAACTTTCGCATGTATAATATCAATAGGATATAGAAAAAGTCTGACGTTTGTTTTTTTTATTATTTTATTCCTAGCGGCTCGCCTCAGCTTCGCATGGCTATGAAATATACATATAAACCTTCCTCTTCAATCACTTTATTAAAAACTGCATCAAAATTCGTTGTGTAGTTTTAAAGATTTAAGCATACAAAAGGACATAGGGGCAGAGGAAGCGACTTTGTTTTATACTATGTAGTGAAGTATCGACCTTGATTCCATTATACTACCTAGGATGATTTAATACCTTTTTACATAAGTATAAAAAATAGAGTTTAATTTATTCAAATTCATTAATTACGCACAAAGCAATAAAATGTACTTAATTAAGCAAGCAATAAAAGAAAATAAACATGTAATAAAGTTATGCTAGTTTTGTTTTGACCTCCATACGCGAACACAAGTATATCTGAAACAATAGCCGTTATTCCCACTGGTAAAGAAGATATTGCGATACCATCGTGAACATTTTGCGAATACTGATAATGAGCCAAGTTGGAATGGTTATGGGTGTGTGAATTCGCAAATTAATGTCATCTATTAAATGAGGTTTTGCAACCTCATTTGTTTATAACAATTTTTTAAACAATATGGGGTAAAAATATTAAAAATCATTTTTAAGTAGCCTATGATCATAAGAAAATGGACCAATAGCAATATTATAAAATATTTTATTTTCATTATTTAATCGAGGTTGATAATTTTAAACTTAAGTAAATTGTTAGTAACAAAGTGAAAATTAACATTTTTTAAAATTTTCCAACCTGAATCTTTTCTATAGTCTTTGTATGACAGCTCCATAAAAGGAAAAAAATCCCAGGTCAATAGTTTAACAATTATCGTACTATTAATGTTGATCTTCGTGCTACAAAAAATTGTTAATGAATTAATAGATAATTAATTGAAAAATCGCGAATAAAATTTTTGATGCTGGATTTTTGTTCATTGATCTATCCTATATGTGCCTGAATTTTTCCATTTTTTAGTTTTCATATTTAATAAGCTTAAATAATATTTATTCATTAAAGGTCCAAAGTGGGCGGAGCTTACGCAACCGAGAGTTCTTGTTTTCGGCCGTATTTTGAAATTATAAATATTGATCCTAGTGTTTCCGGGAAGTAGGACCTTTTTTTAGGAAATTTCTTCCTCTTTATGGATCTTTTTTCAAATTTCGAAAATTTTGAATACTTTTTGAGATGTTTGCCAAAAACGAAACCACCCTTTTTTCATTTACTAAATTGTTTATAACTTTTGTAATTTTTGCAATCAAAACTCCAAATTTTTCAAAAAGTTTCTAAATGCGATGACGAAACGAACGACACCTCGAACATTATTTTCCGAGGTGAGGTAAAACTGTTGACCTAAAAGGCACATGTTGACTGGACTATTAACCCTCACTATAAGTTATTACTGCGCAAAATTATAGTAAAAATCCGTTTAGCTGTTTTGGAGTGAAAAGTGAATAGACAAACAGACAAACATTTTAATAACCCTCATTTTGGGTTCTGCATCCTGTCTACAATAGATACATAGCAATCATTGTTTTTTCATGTATTATTTTTATATGTATGGAATAAAATTAGATAAATATTATTACAGTATTTGTAATTAGTCTTTCAAAAAACAAAAAAAATATTTGCACTTTAAGGATAAAAATAATGTTGCAATTTTTTTCCTGGAATTTTCAAAATTTTATTAAAATTATATTTAATGTGTACTATCTCTCATTTTGTACGTGTATTTATAAACATAAAAAAGTATCTTTACGCCCGTATCCCCGTAGTGATAGGCAGATGTACAAGCAATACACCCACGATTAACCAATACTTAATCCGACACTGGTGGCAAAGCTATCGCCATCTAGCCACTTCAATCCCGGGTAACAATGTTTTATTAGGAATTTTAAAAAAACACGACATTAAAAATCACGAGGGAAGTCATGAAGGCAACGTCAACACAGGACCATTATTCCATGGAGACAATTTTATATACATATTTTAATTATTGTATACATTATGACCTTTGATTTGAGAAGGGATTACTTTCAATAGCCACTTAAAGCTAAAGGCTAAAAGTAGCAACATGAGTACTTTGCTAACCGGCACAGTAAACGGTTTCAAGGTAATGTTGAGAACAAAAACGGTCATTACATAGATAGGATTCTAATAGCAAAAGGCGATGGTGCAGAAAACGAAATAAAAAAGATAAATTTGTAAATTATTTTTAACGGATTTGGATTGGATCAGTTCATATTTTTATTATTTCTTGTCAGACTTTTATAAAACATTAGATTTTACATTGGACTCCTATCTTTCTATCATTTTAATTCGTCTGGCAATATTTGAAAATATTTTTAGTTCAAAAACCTTGTGGTGATTTATCACAATTTTTTTAAGAACATTATTCTCTAAAAACAAGCGTAGCTTTACGTGTTTTTGCCTGATCTTACCCGACAACTTAAAGTAAAAGATTCCTATTTCCTTCGTTTATCAAACTTATAAACTTTGAAGCAAAAAACTTTTGAAATCTAACTTGTGGTCCTAGAAATTAGCACGTTTAAAACGCGTTTTAGAAACAAAATGCTCTTTATTTTAATTATAAGTATAATAGCTTATATAGAATCTAACTTATCATACACTTTACTTTACTTACTTAGAATACTTATCATACACGTTAATGAATATGTTTTGTGGTGTTCACGTTTAACACTTTATATTTACAAAAACATAAGCGTCAAAGTGTACGATTCACTTGGATAAACAGTACATTTACCATATCTATCACTGTTTCCTTTACAATATTGCACCTGGTTGTGTTTCCATTATTAGTGTTATTAGCCGGTGAATTTAGCTTTACGAAATTTAAAAATTTAGCTTTTGTCCTGGCATTTATTTCAGTAGATTTAAGCTTAATGTTGATTCGATTAATCAATAAAATAAAAGTGATAAAAATATACGCGTCAAATTGATATAGGTATATATATATAATTTTTTTAACAGCTTTTCCGCCAAATATTACTTCTTCTGCCCTGTTTGGTATACTATACTGTTTGTTTCTTCTCTTTAAACAAATACTGCTTGTATGGTTGAAATGTTAAGATACATCTTTATTAACATCCAGTGCTACAAAAATCCGTATTTTTAACATTTTTTACACGAAATATTTTGGGTCCAAATCATTACTTGGTGCATTATTTATGAGCTACGCTCGGCCAATTTACCCTCGTGTGCTCTCACCCTTGTAAATTTGAAACTAAGCATCACCCTTCGTAGTCAGTCATTTTTATTGATTGATTAATCTTACTTAAAGATTAGTTTATTTATTTACGTAATATAACAAATATCTTTTTTAAAATTTGTGACTTAAAATATTGCTAACCTTATTTTTTCTTTACATTAATATAATTGAAATGCTTATACTTGACAAATTTTGATAAAACATACCGTATACCTATTTTAAATTGGAATCCCATGTTTAAATTTAGTTATTGCTGGAAAAGTAACATTTTTACGTATTTGTGGAACTTTCGAAGGATGGGCATCTGTTTTTAATTTTAATAGTTTATTTTTTATTACCTATTATTTTTGCTCGCAACAAACATTATACCGACAAAACTAAATATCTCTGGACAAATGGCATCAATTAATTTGACCCCAGAGTAAGCGATGTGTAATGGGTGTTAGTCGAAGATGCTAATTCTTAAATCAATACCAATATATATTTAATAAAACCCCACCTCATTTATCATATTTTTGCAATAAATCATTTAATTTGAATTTACTTTTGTTCAGAAACTTAAATCGATTTCAGTTAAGGGCTTCGTTTGTTCTTGGCGAACAAATAGACGGAACTCCAAAAAATGTTTTTGGGTTCAGAACAGCGGGTGTTACCTATGCAAACATTTTTGGTAATCCCTCAATGATTAAAATATAATATATCCACTAAGCCGTAGATATGCTAATAAATGTAATTATTTTTAAAATAGAAATAATAATGTTATTTAATGCTGGAATAAAATTATATTACAGTAATAATGAATAACATGAGTTGAAAAAAATATTTTCACGCCCATAATTTTAAGAGCTTGTTTTGTATTTAAAATCCTTCTTACCCTGTTTATGCAAATAAATGTTAATATCATGTTAATAGCCCCATTTTCTGATTTAAAATAACTCTATAATAATATAAAAGTAAGATGTAAAAAAATCAGCACAATCCAAAAAAGGGAACTTTTGTCTTTATTTTGATTGTATTAAAAATCGCTGTTTGCTCGCGACTTCGCCAGCCTACAAATAAAAGTACCTAGCTATGTTTGAACGCGGGTCTTTAACTGTATGCATATCATTTTTTATCAAATACGGTGCAAAGGTTTAATAGCGAAATCGCACCAGACAGACACACTTTCGCGTTTATAATAATAGTATTTACCCCTTTGTTTATCCATACACCCTGTATGGATAAACAAAGGGGTTCTTGTTCGATATAAATAAATAAGCGTGATACATTACTTCTATCTTTATTATATAAGGTAATAGATACATAAAAGTTTACTTTAAATCAGTTACATAGTTACAGTTAAAATTCTAAAATCGATTAATTCGTTGAGAAATATCTTTCGTAAGAGCATTTCGCGGTCCGGATCCCGATTTTCAAGGTGGATTTTACGCGATCATGTCGTAAGGTCCTTGCACCATGAGGTAATCAGATAGATGAGGCAGCTGGCTTCGTTTGTTGCGGTTCATCTCGCATGCTTGCGCCTGCGTTCCCCGGTTAGTCTGTGGGTCGTCGCGCGCGTAGACGTACGTTATATGTAACGGGCACGGAATTATACACATGTGTTTTATTGATCAATGGAGTATTAAACCTCGGTCAATGAACGCAATTTTAAAACAAGGTTATTGGTGTAACTTTATGCGGGGTTTATTAAAAGCTCGATGCTATATGATACTGAAAAAGTTTTGCTCGAAAAGTTCAAGTGTGAGTTTCGTTGTTAACAAATAAACTTATTAATATAATTAAGTTAAAGTTTTTGATACCATATCGGCTGATTGGAACGTAATGAAATGTAATTTTAAATTACGTAGGTATATTTGGTACTTATTTATTATTTTATTGCTTAATTAGTTAAGCAATTACATTATTATTTTATTGTAATTAATTATGTATTAAATATCAAATAATAAGAAATATACTATATACTTGTAACAATTTCATCTTTAATACTTTTTTAATTAGAAACGGTACCTAGGTATGTACCAGTCATTTGTAATAAATAACTTGTTAATTAACTAACTATTCATGTAGGTATAGGTAGTACACCTTTTGAAACTTAAGATGTAAACATATTTTATGTTTTGATTAAGATTATGTACTTATTATTTTTTAAATTAATTCAATATTTCATGGCACTAAAACATATATAATACCTACCTACATACAAAGCTACATTTAATGCCAGTAGGCATATTTCCCTGTTTACCCTGGCCCCTGGGTAGGTAGTAAGGTATGACAAAAACCACGTGGGTGCTGCATAAAGAGAAAGAAAACAAAAGAAATAAAGAACACAATTTTATCTTTTTAATTTTTACCTACACAATTTTACGTTGTTATTGAGTTTTTAGCTTAAAAACGTATCATTATTTTAAACATAGAACAAATGGGTTATAAAATGGTTGAATTAAGAAGGGCTTAAATACATTTAAATAAAACTTAAAGAATTAATGACGTAGGTACCTATCTATTAATTTAAAAAGGCGAAAATGCTTTGTAATCGATACAAACAATTTGTGATAACTTATCTTTATACCTAATTTCTTTTGATATCATAGTCCTGATATTTGAAGTCACTGTCCTGAACTACTTTTATTATAGTTATTAACTATTATCTATCGGGGAGTGCCGGATAGACAGGATTTTTTAACTATTTAACTTTTTGCACGATACCCGAAGCAGCTGTTATTTTTTGTTAGCCCGGACGTAAAGCTGCCAACCTATTATAAATATCACGTTATCCCGTGCCATGGAGATTTACAGCACCATTTTGTGTGAGACTGTTTAATATTAGATACCTAGTCTACATTATTACTGCGATCGTTGGTCGAGTGGCTAGCGTACACGCCTAACTGCAACGACCAACTGCGAGGCTCGGGTTCGATTCCCGACGGGGCAGGCATTTGTGTGATGAACATTTATATGTCTGCATTTCCGGGTCTGGGTGTTTATTAAATATATTCTGGTATCTATTTCAGTATTTCTATGTATTAGTGTCGTTGACTAACAACCATAACACAAGCATAATATGCTTACTTTGGGGTTAGATTCAATTTGTGTAACTTGTCCAGGGATATTTACTTATTTACTTACTTATTTCTCTTGTCTCGACTTAGCTAGCTCGTATATTTAAACATTTTAAATCCTACTTAAAGTCGCGGAAAAAATGCAAGTTTCTGTAGAATCAAATATGTGCAGGTAGTTTGCAATAACTGCGATATCCTAATCGCTTTTCGCACCTTGATAAGGTAAAAATACACAAAGCACTCGAACTAGGTATTTCTGCGATTATAATCTATACTATAAATTCTATAATAAACAAACGGATAAGAATACTCAACTTATTACTGACACCATTCATTTTGAACATTTTGTAGGTATTTATAATTTAACCGCAATAAAACTGCAACAAATTGACTTTTGTTTCTAGGTAATAAGTCATCTTTTCTGACAATATTATAAAAAAATTGTTTAAATTCTAAGCTGACGTTAATTCAAAAGTTTTTAGGTAAATATGAACACGTTAGCAGATTGTTATCTTGGAATGTTTATAAAATTCTTAACTATACCTAGTTCAGTAGTATACGCAGATTATAATGTCAGTGTACTGAATATAATTAAGAAGACACTTTCATTTAAATTAATTATACTGGTTGTTGCCTGTGGCTTTGGCTGAATTTTAAAACATTTTGCTTTACTGCAGGGACTACTTTAGTGATACAAAGTTTTTGTAAAACTACAAAAGAGATTTCAGTTTTAATACTATATCTCCTTAAATATCCTCATGTCCGTATACCCGAAAGAGTAAGTAGAGGTACAACCAGGTCATCCACGACTAGCCGAAGACAGTAAGTCCCATAATGTGATAGGTTGAAAGGCTGTCGCCAACCGGGCACAAATCCAATTCCGGACAGCATTAGTAAAAAACTCACATTTACTCTTTGTTGCCCGACCTGGGAATCAAACCCGGGATCTCTAGAAGTCAAGTCCAACACCTAACCACTAGACCACAGAGACGGTTATATCTTCTTACAAACATAATAATAACATATAGCCCTTCTTAAGTTTTGTTGTAAGACATTGTTATTAATTGTTGAAAAATAACTGTGATTGCCTTGTAACTGGCTTTTAAAAAAAATGTGCATCATTGTCGATAACTCAAAAAACGATTGCTGGATCTTGATGCAAATTAAATGTAATGTTGAAGCACCTTATTCCGAATAAAAAAAATCTAATAAAAAGTTCTAAGTTATCACAAATGACAATTTATAAAAACGGATTAAGAACTTCCTTCTTTTATGAAAGTTTGTCGAAATCCTACTACTATTATAAATACGAAAGTTTGTTTGTTACTCCTTCACACAAAAACTGCAAAAGCCGATTTTCATGAAATTTGGCACAAAAATAGAACGTAACTTGGAATTACACATAAGTTAGTTTTTATCCCGAAAAAGTGTTCCTATTGGACCATTAACCACGCGGGCAACGCCATGGACAATCGCTATTAACTTATATTTGACTCTGGATCCTGAAAATATACCCATGCCCATTGCCCAATCAAAATCGGTTTAGTTTACCGTGAAAGCCAAACAGACCTATTCACATATAATATTAAGTTTATTAGTTTAGACAAAGCTAATTTTGTTTGAAATGTTTTATTATCATGGAAAGTAGGTGAGCTGTTTGTTATATCTGAACAATATAAAAACTATAAAAGTGCAAGTGTTGTTGCAACTAAATGAGAAATTTCAAAACATTTATATCTCAATGCTCGTAATGTATACGAGAAAATAACAAGAAATAATCTTGTCCATTCCCATCGTTATACACATTATATCGTTACATTTTGCTATCCGTATTTTAATAAGACGTTATTAAAATCGAGACGGAAAACGATGAGATAGCACAATGACGAGATATTCTAATAATAATAATAACGAGATTAAACACAGATTAACTCTCAGAATGACGGGAAATATTTTGTTTTATACATTTATGAATAAAACTTTCAAAACATCAAACGAATGCACTTAATTTACAATTTTGTTTGGTAATCTTCTCAAAAGTAATCTTAACGGTCTTGGTTAAATTTACTGTTTGTTTAGGCTTTAGAAATCGTTAAATACAAAACTACAACGAAACTTTTAAACCTGTGACCGTTGTATTTAATTATGTCGGTGCTCGCTAGTATCATGTTCTGGTTGAACGTAACAAGTAGACCTTTTTTATGATATTGGAAGGCAAACATGCAAACGGATTTCCTGATGGTAAGAAAGTCACTCCGCCTAGAGACACCAAAGTTGGTAAAGGTGCATTGCCCACCTGAGGCCGGGATGTTAGGCCTCGAGCAAAAGTAAGTTTACCGGCTAACTTACCCTCTCAACCGAAATACGGTACGACAAGCACTGACGTTGTGGCGACAGGAATAGGTAAGGCGGTGGTACCAATCCGGGCGAGTTACTGCGAAACTCTACCACCAAGTATAATGTCACGATGTTAGTGACTTTAAGCCTATGCTCGCCTTTTACGAGCTGCCTGGCAGGAAGGTAGATGGTCTGTTATGCAAAGGAGCCCGGACCAACACGGGGAAAAGAACCTGTTCAAGAAAGAAACTTAACATCCCAGTTTCCGATTAGAAATATACCTTTCTATCTTTGATGTCTATATGCGACAAGTATTTTTTACAGGCAGGAAATCAGTGTGGTTTTTTTCCTTCCTGTTTTGGAGATACGGGCGTAAAGAAAAGGTTTTCCTTTTTATAAAAATCCCGTCTTAATCTATAGAAAGGGACATAGAATACGACCATATGAAAGTGAAATAAATATTTTTAAAATTATGAACACTCGATAACGGAACTAATAAATAATTATTGATTTATTAATTAATAACTATTAACTATCACTCACTTTTGCGAGTAATAGATGTAAACTTCCATTCTTTCCGCTATAAAATAATTCAATTTATGTCTTTAGGATGTTGTTCTTAGCTATTTATTTATTTTAACTTGGTTGATTACTAAATATTTAAAATTTATACAAAACTCGAACTTAATCCCTATTAGTATACATATTATATACTATACAAAAAAAATATAGCGAAATTGAGAACTTCCTCCTATTTACGAGTCGGTTAACAAATGCTGAAGTATATTGTCATTCTTTACCAGTTGATTTTTGATTCCTAAATCGAAGGTTTGAAAGGTGGTTTGAAAGAAAGTGTTGGTGTTAAAATGCGAAAGGGCATACTCCGCTGGTTCGGTAATGTGATAAGAATGACATATGAAAGATTGACAAAACAGATGTCTTCACTTGATACTCTCTGCCTACCTTGTAATGAACTTGGCGTGAAGATATTATGATGATGCTAAATCAAAGATCAGTAAGAATCCTAAATCTAAGTGCGACATTTTAGCCTAATCGGCAACAGGAACGTGTATCATTAAACTTGCAAGATTCCACCCGAACAGACATACATACAGAAATTGGTATAAAAGCTTGTAAAAAGTGTCAGTATTTTCGCAGTTGCTTCAACTGTTGGTCTAAAATCCGTAACTATGGCAACATTGAATAGCTTCATTATAGATTTTATCTTTGTTCCCATATCAACCCTTTTAAATACGGAGGGACATTGCGACCTAACAATCGTGTGCCTTGTTTTTGCAAAAATGGCGTGAGTTATTTATCTAATGTATTTACGTTCTTGTTTTAGTTAGCTGTATGCAGTTGTTAAATACACATTAGTTAGAATTCACTTCACAATACTTAGTCAACCTTTACGATTGGATTTAATGATGTATTAGAAAGAAGATAAAGACTTGCAGTAATCTTTTCTATCCATAAAATTGACATAAAATTATAGAACGCTATTGAGGACGAATTTTCCTACACTGTAGTCAGATGTCACAGTGACAAGATAAACCTTTGCTGCTTACGAGCGTAATTGATTATTGTTTTGTATGTAAGTAACTGTAATAGGCTTGAATTAATTATTTATAATTTATTTAAAAACATCTTCAGATCACTTCAATGTATTGTAAAATATTTATTGATTTGAGTTCGTCATCGACAGAGAAAAATCCAGAAAGTCATTTAAATCGAAAAACCCTTTTTCACTAGGTTAAAAGGCTGATATGTTATCAAAAACTGTGAGTAAAATTTTATTCCTTTTGATAATCCTTTGAAAAATAGATGTTTAAATTATAGTTCAAAATTAAAAAATCTATGATTCCAAGTGCAAAGATAATGGTAATATCCAGACTAGTGTGATATGAAACTCTTCAATTTCCGGTGGAAATTAACATTTTAAACTGCAGTGTTTTTAATCTGCGTAATGATGACAATGGATAAAACCAGAATCATGTTGGAGAAGGAGGCTCCAATGAAAGGGATCGTAGCACAAGTGGTCACTATGCTCAATGGCCAAGCTCAAAGGTATGTCATTTTTTTATTCCGAAACTATTTTCCGCCAATACTGAAAAAGTTAACTACCACTAAACATCTAAACTTCTATCGGGTGTCACGGTAGGAGAGATATTCCTTTTCTTCATTATATCTATGGAAGAAATTAGGTTTCCTGGTGATAGTACATACCCTACCTACACGTCGCATATAGATTCCAAGATGTGCTATGCGTTGCCAACCGGAGACTGGAGTTTTAAGATTCAACTTGAATTCGAAGCAGAAACAACGTGTTTCCTACTAAACATACGGTTTATGTCCTAAATACCTAATACTTCTTTACTCCTTTTTTTTCTTTTTTGCTATATTTCTTTTTTTTCTTCTTGTAGTTAACGTTTTTGAAACGGTGTATTTAAATAAATATATTTATAGTACTGCTACTTTAAAATTATGCGCTTCGGCTTTTCACTTTTTACTCTTTTTACATTTTATACTTTTATTTTTAAATTGGCTGACCTAATCTAAATTTAAGCGAAAATATTAAATTATGTAATAACAACTGTATATAAATACCTTTAAAATACATTCGGATTTCCGAAGCTTTACGAACATAGCCGAAGCACATAATTTAAATAATAAAAAAAAGTATCTTCACACCCATATCCCCGAAGAGGTAGGCAGAGGCACAACCAGGGCACGCACGACTAGCCGAAGATACTAATTCCCACAACGTGATAGGTGGCAAGCCTATCGCCAACCGGGCACATATCCTATCCCGAGCAACATTTTTTTTTTGGAAAATTGGAAAAACCCAGTTTTCTTTTTGTTGCCCGACCTGGGATTCGAACCCGGGACCTCATGCAGTCAAGTCGAACAACTGAACCGCTAGACCACAGAGGTGACATAATTTAAATAGTACTACTATATGTAGATAATTTCGTAACAAATAAAAAATAACAAGCAAAGGAATGTTCCATAAAAATCCTCACTGTAGAGAGGAGTGTTAAAGGATTAGAAGATATTTTTACACACAATTCCCTTTCGAATCCTAATACAAGAAAACGTAATACGTATCAGATATCCATTCTTGCAGTTATTAAATCGTTTGAGTAATATTTTTCGGTCAAACCCAAGATAATTTAATGGCTCCATTCACTCCACGGTCAATCTGTTATTGCTTCCGCTAAAGTACATTATCACTATCGTCCAGTTAACCTAGCTCAACCATTTGTTTTACTTTTGACAGCTGTCAAATTCTTGTGTAATTTATTTCTGCAATTCATATTGCTTGCTAATGTATTTTTATGTATCGTATAAGTATAAGAAGCTGGATATACATAATATATTTTTATGTTAAGTATACTTTACGTAACATAAAAATATATTATGTATATTAAAAATTACGTATTACTGCCAGGCATCTCTTAAAAGGCAAGCATAGGCTTACCTTAACTAACACCGTGACATCCTACTAAGTGGTAGTGTATCGCAGCGACTCGCCCGGATTGGTACCACCGCCCTATTTATTCCTGCCGTCATAACGCCCAATTCTGTCCGTTGACGTGTTCCGGTTTGGAGGGTAAGGTAGCTGGCAAACTTACTTTTACTCGAGGCTTAAAATCCTGGCCTCAGGTTGGCAACGCACCATTACCACCTTTGCTGTCTCTAGGCGGCTTGAATTACTTACCATCAGGAAATCCGTCTGCATGTTTGCCTTACATTATCATAAAAAAACAACTTTTTACTTTTTCACGTTGTTCCTAAAAACTGAATAATGAAATACGTAGCTTATATGTATCGCAAAAATGTTTCACTTTATCGAGATGCAGACAAATTTAAGTATTTATAGATGTTAAGGCCCTACACTTAGTCAGCAAGAAGAGCCACACGCCGCACTCCCCCGTTCCATGATTAATAGGAAATAATTGCGCTCTAAAGTAAATGTCTTAAGCGAAAAATCACTATTTTTGACACTATAAAAGTAATTAAAAAAAAATATAAAAACTGTAACGATTATTTATCTTTTAGGTATGATATTTATCTACGTTTATGGTAAATCTGGTGACTGGTGTAGATATTATCATAAATGAAGTAGACAGTTGGGTTTTGCTTTCAGAAAAGGGTTAACTTTTTCATTTTTTTCGATCGAGTAAAGTAAAATGAATCGTGTTTTGGAAACAATAGTCTTATAAAGCATATTAATGTTAATCTTGTGTATTTTGCCACCAAGATCCATGATTATTATGTATGAAAAAAACATTATTTTGCTGACGTATTTTACCCTTTTTAGCATACACGGCCCCTAAATCCGACCCTGGACCAGATATGGCTATATGTATGTATTTATATAGTAAGATGTTGTAACCTTCTTATTATCTATTCAAAATTTTCGTTTAAAAAAAAACGCCTTAAGTTGCATAATTACAGAGATAGATGTAAATAATTCGTATAGCTTTTTGCCACTTAATGGTTTTAACTTTTAACGGTTGAATGATGCACAACTACCGTTATGCAATTTCAATGGTCTCAGAGTGTAATAAAATATATTTCTGTATGTTGTTCAGGGGTGGCACTTTTTTATTTTACTTTTGCTTCTTATATGAATGCAAAAGTATGTATGTTTGTTGCGTTTTCACTACAAAACAGATAAATGATTTTAAAAAGTTTCACCATAAAATCTATTGGAATCACTATACTTTGGATAATATCTCGATAGCTCCACGTGTTCTCGCGAAAAAGTGAAATAACTTTTATACACTGTAAAGTCGTTGGAAAAAGCTGGCAGGGTGTATATTTCAATATAACCCCATAATTAATAATGTTCAATAACCCGTGATTTGGCGTCATCGTGAAAGAAAATGGTCATATTTTTCGTAATTATTGAATTTTGAGTAAATTATAAGTAAAACTAGTTAATTTAGGTGGGAACTAGTTTAATTTTTTTCAGATATGGGGTATAAGTGAAATATTTATGAAGAAATTAGTGTATTGTGTTTTTCCTCGCTGCCGCCAAATCTTACTAAATGAGCTTGAGTAACGAAGCCACTGCTTTACTCAAGACCCTGACATAACTTTGTGTATAATGACTTATGACTGTTAATAAGAAATAATTCATACGGAAGACATGGCAGCATGGCTTAAAGGTCTTAGCCGGCCCTAGAAAGGGGCAAATTAACCATAACCCCAACGAAACCTTCATGTAATATAGCTAAGAACTATCTCGCTCACAAACATAGCCACAGACTGGCAGACACACACACAGACATGTCAAACATATAGCACCCTATTTTTTCGTTCAGGAGTTAAAAATAGCATTTGCTGCGGGCTACATGCGCATACTTTTACCTATTATTTTAAATTTGATTCTACTAAAGCGATTTCATTATGATACAATAAGTAAAATACGAATGTTTGGTTCCCGAATCGGGCATCAAAAAAATAGAAAAAGTGTAGTTTCAATTATAACGTTGCCCGAGATTGTACATGTGCCCGGTTGGCTATAGGCTTGCCATCTATCACATTGTGGGACTTACGGCTAGTCGTCGGGGCCTGATTGTACCTCTGTCTACGTCTTCGGAGATATGACCGTGACGGTACTTTTTAAAATACGACTGCAATAAAACTGATATTTTGGTTTTATATTTTTTAATCTTTCCTAGATAGTCTTCTAATTCATACTAGTTCTTTTAATTTATTTTTGAAATGATATCACGTTTTCGCGACTTTCACCAACTACAATTCCACCTTTCTACTATAAACAAATTTCTATTTAATAAAAACAAATGTCTTAAATGTAAAAATGTTGTATATTTATATTTAATATTTAAAATTTTTACTAAAGAGTATTCTACAAACCCCGAGCAACTCTCAGCCCTGTGCGATTTATATAACGAAGTCGAATAAAACATGTTAACTTCAAAAGAAATGATCACAATATTGGTTACGATTTTGTATTGCACTTAAATGTGATATAACGACTTTTTAAAAGACACAAATTCGGGTTAAACTGGACTTATCAGAATCTATATATTAATACGTGATGCCAAAACATTGGACCCCTTTTTTAGAAAATTGCGCGAACGGAGGAGTATGAAATTTGGCACACTTATAGTTTATATGTAAGAAAAGTGCAGAAAGCTAATCTTTTTCAACAATAATGCTTATAAAGTACATTATATCAATAAATAAAACGTTACCCACACTACCTTGCGTTTAACACACACAAACAAATATATTGATGTTGACGATAAAAGATCACAGATGGCGCACTAAATATTTAGGAAACAAAGTAGTTGGTCTTGAAAAATGAAGATGGCGTTCTTATCGACAAGATATTCAAATTTGGATTTTAAAATATTAAAATGGTCGAATTTCGACCAATGGGCGACCACTAGTAATTGTAAAACTATAAAAAAATCTTTTTACCATTATTTCCGGGTATCCTATGTAGTATAGACTATCTGTATTCCTACCAGACAGCTCGTCAGAGGCGAGCAAAGGTTAAAATGACACATTTAACCACCAACCACCATCACCAACAAGATATTATATAGGGATCATTAATCTAACTTATTCCTGAAGGGTAGGGATCATTAGATCTTACTTATTCCTGCCGCAATAATGTAAGCGTCATGTTGTAATAGGGTAGGATAGCCAGTAGACTCAGCCACAAGAAGGCGACCTACTACAACATCTTTTTTGTTTATAGGCCACGGTTATCTCCTACGATCAAGAGAGCCGTGTGCCTGTTTTTTTATCTCATAAAAATATCAAGAAAAAATCATTTCTTCTACTTTCATCTAGCAGCTTTCTTTTAGCTCTAGAGTTACTATACTTAATGTTATAACCAATATGTACAAAAATATTTTTTGCAAATACAACCTAAATTTCACTAACAAGTAAATTCAAATAACTTATTTTCTGACAATAATTGTGACTGTACCTAGGTACCGTATAATCATGAAAATGCCTCATTAGCAGGATAAAGTAAAAAAAAAAAAAAGTATCTTCACGCCCATATCCCCGAAGAGGTAGGCAGAGGTACAACCAAGGCACCCACGACTAGCCGAAGACACTAAGTCCCACAATGTGATAGGTGGCAAGCCTATCGCCAACCGGGCACATTTCCAATCCCGACCAACATTTTTTTTATTAGAAAATTGGAAAAATCCAATTTTTTTTGTTGGTCGACCCGGGATTCGAACCCGGGACCTCATGCAGTCAAGTCCAACACCCGGACCGCTAGACCACAGAGGCGATAAATGCTAAGTACTTGATAATTAGTGACATGTATCAGCCCTATGACATTAATATTTAAGTAGTCGCATAAGATACATTAACCTCAATAGAATATCAAAGTCGTATTATCATCGAACAATAATAAAATGTGATATAACCGTTGAATGTTTTTTTGCAAATGGCGAAGCGAATTTCGAAATGAAGGATCTATCAGATTCAAATTACGTAAAGTGATAAAATTGATAGAATTGCTAATATTTCTATATTTATGTCGCCCAGTTTAATATCCAACGGTTTTTTTATACAAAGTGTATTTGATCTTGGTTCACAGTTTTATAAAAGGTGAAAGTTGTCGTCGACCTAACCCTTTAAGAAGGGGACTCTAACATTAGCAATTATAGTGCAAGGAATGTATAAAATGACAGAAGGTGGTAGCATTGCTTAAATAAAGTATCTCCACGCCCATATCCCCGAAGCGGTAAGCAGAGGCACAATCAGGGCACCCACGACTAGCCGAAGACACTAAGTCCCATAATGTGATGGGTGGCAAGCCTATCGCTAACCGGGCACATATCCAATCCCGAGAATTTTTTTTTATTTAGAAAATTGGAAATACCGTATTTTCTTTGCGTTGTCCGACCCAGGATTCGAACTCGGGACCTCATGAAGTCAAGTTTAAAACTTGAACCGCTAGACCAAAGAGACGACCAATTGTTTAAGCTTTATCACATTGTTGCAAGATACAGTTGTCGTATTTCTGTTTTTACTACCCCACAGAAAAACAATGCTGTTATTAATTTGACGTGTCCCTCTGTGTGTTTGTGGCATCATAATTTTTAAACGCTTAAACTGATTTAGATGCGATTTTTTAATCATGAAGACAGAGTTCTTAGATCGGTACGTTACATTAAGGATTTGTCTGGGGTTATTGCATAGTTCTAGAGACAAGTAACTTAGTTCAAAGTTTGTAAGTCTTGGTGGTCAGTGATTTCAGCGACCCACGAAAAGCTGCAACACCAGGTTCTCACTGTGACGTTGGCGTGCTTTTGAAACATAGAAATTGGAAAAAAAGTACATTTTTCTCGTTCTTTTTTTTTGACACGCGACAGACTTTTGTTGGCTTTTAAGGAAAATTAACTCTTTAATTAACAAGCTTTGATAAAACTCCTTTATTTTTTATATCTATAACACAACAAACCTTTAATTTTCTTTTACGAGGTACCCCGTGTTTCCCCGTGTTTGTCCGGGCTCCTTTGCAGAATCCATCTGTCTTCCTGCCAGGCAGTTCGTAAAAGTTGTTCGCCTTTTACGAACTGCCTGGCTTACCATCACTGACACCGTGATTTCCTACTAGGTGATAGTGTTTCGCTACGACTCGCCCAGATTGGTACCACCGCCTTACCTATTCCTGCCCCCTTAACGTCCAATACTTGCTATTGACGTATTCCGGTTCGGAGGGTAAGGAAGCCGGTAAACTTACTTTTGCTCGAGTCCTAACATTCCGGTCTCAGGCGGGCAACGCACCATTACCACCTTTGGTATCTCTAGGCGACGAGAATTTCTTACTTTCGAAAATCCGTTTGCTTGTTTACCTTCCATTGTCATAAAAAAACGTGAAGAGTTTTTCTATTTTTTCTATTAGTATAAATTTACAAGCAATAAAAACACAACTATAACTTATAAGGTCTTAGCCTGTATATAAGCCTAAATCTGTAGCAATACTATCAATAAACCCGTATTATATAATAATTAAGTAATTCTTAAAGAGGTTCAGCAACTGTTAGAATGTTATATGACTGTCACATTAATTGACACACTTAATTCTTGTGATATTAAGTAGGTTATTTATTCAACATTATGACTAATCGAGGCATTTAAACAGAATCGTAAATTTAGGCCTTGGGTTCTGTAGAGCTTCTTGAATCTTACAATAACTTTAATTATTAATTACATGAGCTGACGATGATACTAATTTTTTTTTATTTATTTCTGTGTTATGTGTGCTGATATTAAATATAAATAAGTAGTAGCACAAAATCATGAATTGTAAAATAGTATCTAGCAGTAGGTATAGTAGTAAGTTCTAGAAAATCTTTGTTGTTTGGTAACTCTTGCGGCTTGTAGAAGCGTCTTGGTGTAAAACTGTAGGTTATGTGAAGATTAAAAAGCACAGTTTCTGCAAAACATGAAAGAAATAAACAAGCAACACAAGCACAAGCAGCTTAAGGGATTAAATATTATCAACTTGTTGGTGTATTACTATTGCTACTTAAAAGAGAGAATCTTTAAATGCCTAAAAAGCTGAATAAGAAAATTTAAAACAATAAAAGAAAAAAAACAGAAAGTAACCAGTAGATATTCGCGTTTTTGCAATGAATATTATTTGAAGTAAAAATTGCAACCTAATAAAAAACAGTGTTTATTAGGTCAATAGTTTTGACCTCCGGCGGAAAAGGGTGTTATAAGTTATACGTGCGTATATGAGTGTGTGTACCAGTTTGTGACATGATGACTTTGAAGTGATGGACCGATTTCGCTGCGTATTTTTTTTAAAGCTGACGTGATCGAGATGCTTCTTAGCTACATTACATGTAGGATTTGTTGGGTGTCATTTAACACTTTTATTTTAAATTCCTTTTTATACTTGATTAATGACGCAAAATACGAAAGTTCTGGGTGTTAGAAAACCTGCATTGAAATTCGGCCCCAGCACCCAAAAAATGTGAAATTTGAATATGTTGGTAGTTTTTTAGTGTCCGAGACAACTAACCTTACCATACAGCTCAGAACAGAGTCATGGCAAGTACTGAAATTACGGAGATAGGAATAGGTAAAATAGTGGTGTCAATCCGAAATCCAATCCTTATCCAAAAATTCTAGCTAGCATAGGACTCTATTACTTAGTTAAATTTTAATTTCAAAAATATTTTCTAATACCTTTTTCAGTCGAAGTAAAATTTATGCAATATTAAATAAAACTCAAAAACCACTTATCGAATCGTGGTCAAATTTCTATAGGACTGTCCCGCCATCACGGCCTACCTTCTTAAAAAAAAACATTAAAATCTGTTCGATATTGGCCAAGTAATAACGTAACAAACATGCAAAAAGAACATACAGTAGAATTGATAACCTTTGCCTTTTTGGAGTTCATTAAAAAATTACATATTGTTACTCTTATGCAGATATTGAAAACCTAAAGTTACACCCGCAACAGTTAAAAATAACAAAATCCTTGGTAGAAAAACACTGTATTTATGTAACAATTAGTTTATACTCGCGGCTTCACACACATTTAAGCCAGTAAAAAAGTATCCCATGTTACTGTGTTGTGTGATATCCCTGTGTTGGTCCGGGCTCCTTTGTAGAATAGACCATCTGCCTTCCTTGCCAGGCAGCTCGTAAAAGGCGAGCATAGGCTCACCGTCATTAACACCGTGACATCTGACTAGGTGGTAGAGTTTAGCAGCGACTCGTCTGGAATGGTACCACCGCCTTACCTATTCCTGCCGCCATAACGTCATGACGTGTTCCGGTTCGGAGGGTAAGGTAGCCGGTAAACTTACTTTTGCTCGAGGCCTAACATCCCGGCCTCAGGTTGGCAACGCACGATTACCACCTTTGGTGTCTCTAGGCGGCGTGAATTTCTTAACATCAGGAAATCCGTCTGCTTGTTTGCCTTCCAATATCATAAAAAAAAAACTTTTCATACCTCCAAGATGTAAACAAAGTTTTATGATGAACGGTTAAGTAGTGTTTGCCTCAAAGTGTCACAAACGTACTTACATTCGCCATCAGTAGGGACATTTAGTAAGTTGAAGTACCAACATATTACATTGGTAGATACTTATTAGAAATAAACTATGTTCAGATAACAGAAATGACGAGTACATCCACACTGCTTCCACGCCATAATCGCCTAAAAAGATTTGATGTTATTAGGCATGAAGATACTTGAAGACCTAGGGTCAGACACAATCTACTTTCTACTCTGATCTTAATGCAAAAAACTATGAAACGTGGACAAGCAAAACGCATACTCACCACCTAACTACATTCTCTCGAAGCGTTTTCTACGTTTTTTTGAAGCCTAACTAGAAGAGTCGCTTCTGTGGTCTAGCGGTCCAAGTGTTGGACTTGACTTCATGAGGTCCCGGGCTCGAATCCCGGGTCGGGCAACAAAAAAGAAAATGTGGTATTTCCAATTGTCTAATAAAAAAATGTTGCCCGGGATTGGATACCCGGTTGGCGATAGGCTTGCCACCTATCACATTGTGGGACCTAGTGTCTTCGGCTAGTCGTGGGTGCCCTGGTTGTGCCTCTGCCTACCTCTTCGGGGATATGGGCGTGAAGATACTAACATGAAGAATATCATGGATTTAGATTATTTCAGATGAACAAATACTGAATGATTGGTATGGACGTTTAAGCCACATATTTCAGCTTAGGCGTCAAGTTGTAAATTTAGAGCTGGTAGAGTTAGAACGTTTAGAGTGAGAAGCTTATCTTAACTCTACGTGACATCTAATTGCTTTTCATAGATCGAGCCGGTCTCGTCTTGGTAACATTTTACATAAAACTGTTTTAATGGGATAAACATATCTGACATTAGATATATGGATGTAGTTAAGCAGAAAGGACCCAACCCACATGAACACCAAAATTGAGTGAAACATAATAAAGAGGTCGTAAAGCTTAAAATACTTTCGTTCAGTAAGATCCTACAGATAAACAAAGCTATGACATTTGTATAATTTTTATATACTAACCCACATATATGACCAGTACATATTATTATAAATATGTAAACTTCAAAATCAATTATCTCAAAACTAGTAAAATGTGGATCCTTTCTGCTTAACTACGTCCATATATGATTCCGATTTGCCTTGATAGTATTTCACTTACTTTTCCAGTCCTTGGGATAACTTTTTATTATTAAAAAAGAAATTCAACATTTTGCCCCAGGATTTGAGTCCTCAGTATCTCAAATGGTAATAATAATAATAATATTTCATTAACCTATACCTAACTATGAAGACAAGGAGTAAGCAAGCCAATAAGGTTTATGCTAGTTCTCTTTACCTAAGGAGTGCGGGGTTAGTCCATTATCCACTGACACTACATCACGGTGCATTTCACACTCAACATTTAGGAAGTATTCTCTAAGATTGTATAATTCACGGTTATCGAGGTTTTTGGCATTAAGGAAGCCACGTCCTCCAGATTTCCGAGGAATATACAAGCTCATCACACAAATAATAATAGAGTATTAGACAGCATTCCAGCAAGAGACGAAAGGATTCAAATTATGTCTTGGGTGAAGTTATATCTATCTTTTAAAAAAGGATTTATTTAGAAGTAGCAAAAACGGTTTATGCTAGTACCTAGTTGTATTTTGTTTTTGTAAATTTTAAGGCGAAGTTATGACCTTTTGAGTACGCGTTATAATTTATTGCAAAGTTCATGGTAACGAGTATAAACCAAGGGTCTGATAATAAAAGATGAAAGATAATTGAATCACAAACCATAGTTCTTGACTATCGCACGTGCAATCATGAATGGGAGCCAAAAGAAGTGGGTAGCATATTTCAAGTCACGTATTGTATAGACATGAAAATATTTGACGACGAAATTTAATTTGAGCTGAATGATACGACCCTAAAATTTTATGTCATTTTGTCCCCTTGTATATTGCTAGAGCATATTGCACTTATCTATCTTCCTCATGACTTTTGTTTCTTTACACCCTTCCTCTTAGTTTAGCGGTTTTGAAAAATAGTCTACATCCTCTGGCGTTAATATTGGCCTAAACACTTGTGCGTACTTGAATGACAAACATTTACTCAGACATGCTTAAAAAGTTCGTCACGCTTCCGCAAAAATAATAGTATCTAGCTGGTGCCTATTTCACTGATATACCTAGTCTGTAGATTTAAGGTTTTTCATATTTTTTAAAGCAACCAGTTCGAATGAGCAACAACTTGAAAATTGACAAAATGTGTTTTTACTCACCTACGTTTACATTTTATTAAATATTACGCTGTTTTAGTTTATACCTTTTTAATTAGGTATTACACTTGAATCTCGACTTATTTAATTATTTTAATGGTATCGAAAGGCAAACAAGCAGACGGATTTTCTGATGGTAAGAAATTCACGCTGCCTAGAGACACCAAAGGTGGTAATGGTGCGTTGCCAACATTAGACCGAGATATTAGGCATCGAGCAAGAGTAAGTTTTACGACTACCTTACTCTCGAACCGGAACACTAAACGGCAAGCGCTGGAATTAGATTTGTGTCATTTTGTACTTCTAAATACATCGCTAGCGAATTTATAATTAACATTTAGTTGATTATAAACAAACTTTCACTATATCGGATTCGTTGATTTTTTTTGGAACTACATGTAACAATGCGCTAGTACTGTCATCAAGAGTACAAAATGACACAAATCGAGATTCAAGAGTAGCCCTACTGATTCGCATTTTCAAGAATTCAAAGATTTAAGAACTACATAAAATTATCCATCTGGTACCTATTTTGTTATGGTGAAGTAGATAGGTGTGTGGGATTTACTCTTTAACATTTGCATTGCATAATAGATAGGATAAGATGAAATTGTGCAAAAAAATTATACTTCTTAATGACATAACGTATCAAATGTGGTTCGCAAATGTTCGTGAATGTTGAGAACAACCTAAATTTAATCAAAAATACATGTGCGTGAGTCAACTCCTAAATTTGCGTGGAAGCATCACATTTGTCGTAATGTTTTAACCCAGATACAGATATAGATTGGTTTCATGTCGTAAAGTGTATTTGTTTATAGAAAATATAATAAAGAAAAAAGTATCTTCACGCCCATATCCCCGAAGAGGTTGGCAGGGCACAACCAGGGCGCCCACGACTAGTAGAAGACACTAAGTCCCACAATGTGATAGATGGTAAGCTTATCGCCAACCGGGCACATATCCAAACCCGAGCAACGTTTTTCTTATTAGAAAATTGTAAAAACCCAATTTTCTTTTTGTTGCTCGACCCAGGATTCTAACCCGGACCTCAGGCAGTCAAGTCCACCAACTGAACCGCTAGACTTCTGAGGCGACAACATAAAATATAACAGAAAGTAAATTTATGTAGGTTTTTAGATTCAAAATTTTGTTTTAGGCTCAAAAGCATTGAGCCTAAAACAAATCTTTCTTATTTGTTGTTTTCTTTTTGTTTTGTTTGTGCAAGTATCAAGAGAATACTTGCAATGCAAAAGTTATTAGATCTAAATTAATTTTAAGAGAGAAAAGAGTCAATAACGCCATAACGTCAGTGCTTGTTGTTGACGTGTTCCGGTTTGGAGGATATCGTAGCCGATAAGCTAACTTTTACTCGAGATCTAATATACCGGCCTCAGGTTGGCAACGCGTCATTAACACCTTTGGTGTCTCTTGGCGACGTGAATTTCTTACCACCAGGAAGTCAGTATGCTTCTTTGCCATCCAATATCATGAAAAAAAGAAATCCCTAAAATGTTAAGGTTTATAAGCATTGTAATTATTCTGAAGTGGCTATCAATACAAAAGTTATAGACAGTCTCTTATAATTTTCTGCCCGTGTTGTTCCGGGCTCCATTGCAGTATAGATCTTCTGCCTTTCTGCCAGGCAGCTCGTAAAAGGAGAGCATAGGCTTACTGTCACTAACACCGTGACATATGACTAGGTGGTAGAGTTTCGCAGCGACTCACCCGGATTCATACCACCGCCTTACCTATTCCTGCCGCCATAACGTCATGACGTGTTCCGGTTTGGAGGTTAAGGTAGCCGGTAAACTTACTTTTGCTCAAGGCCTAACATCCCCGCCTCAGGTTGGCAACGCACCCTTGCCACCTTTGGTGTCTTTAGGTGGAGTGAATTTCTTACCATCAGGAAATCTGACTGCTTGTTTGCCTTCGAATATCATAAAAAAAATTACAATATGTGTAGATTTAAAAGACTTAATGGAACGCCTGCTGTTATTTTAATTTGTAACACTCAAGATAGCAACATTGCTTGAATTATAGGCATTGTTCGTTGCTTGTTACCGCCCGTGGCATTTAGATTATCCTCTCATTTTAATGGAAAATATCTCGATCACAATTGATCGGTTTTGAGTACCTAGTTAAATAAAATAAATAAATATCCCTGGACAAGTTACATAAATTGAATCTAACCCCAAAGTAAGCCAATTATATGCTTGTGTTAGTCAACGATTCTAATACATACAAATACTTAAATATATACCAGAATAAATTTAAGAAACACTAAGACCTGGAAATGCAGACATCTAAATGTTCACACAAATGCCTGCCCTCGTCGGGAATCGAACCTGAGCCTAGCCTAGCCCAATCAGTGATTTAATGTTGGCTCCCACTTTTAAATTTTTGCAACTCCAACTAAATTAGTAAGTTTTTTATGATTCAGGAGCAAACGGATAAACCAACAAACAACACCGTTTACAAAATAAAGTAGAAGCTTTAATATTTTGTAAATGATTGAAATAGGTTTTTTCCCCGTATTGGTCCGGGCTAGACTATCTGTCTTCCTGCCAGGCAACTCATAAAGCATAGGCTTATCGTCACTAACACTGTGACATCTGACTAGGTGGTAGAGTTTCACAGCGACTAACCCGAATTGGTACCACCGCCTTATCTATTCCTGCCGCCATAACGTCAGTGCTTACCGTTGTCGTTTTCCGGTTTAGGGTTGACTATCCGGTAAACTTTTGTTCGAGGCCTAACATTCCGGCCTCAGGTTGGCAATGCACCATTACCACCTTTGGTGTCTCTAGGCGGCGTGAATTTCTTACCATCAGGAAATTCGTCTGCTTGTTTGCCTTCCAATATCATAAAAACAAAGGTTTAAATGTGATCAGTTTTTCTCAATGTAAATTTTACATGCTCGTATTTTGACAGAATTGTTTTATGATTTTACAGTAAAAACAATTATAGTAAAAACAAATTTACTTGGAATTTCTACGATATTATAAATAAATAAAGTGATAACTAATTACTTTACTCATTTACTTTTTATCTATCCAATTTTATCTACTACTACTTTCCAATTTTATTTCTTATTAAACAATATGCCGCTAATGTTTGTCTATCAGTTAATATTCTAAATTCAAAAAGTTCAAATTTTTTAAAGCAAGCTAAATAATTTACTTCTATTGCGTTTGGAAGGTTGTTTTTCTTCCCATAGATTTCATCTGACCAGATTTTTCTTCTCATTTGCGAAATGTTTATCCTTGGTAGTATCGTGAAGCAAAACTTTCAGAAGGTTCACTAAACTCAAGACAGAGGGTCATTAAGGGAGTAGAGAACCGCAATGCAGGGACTACTGCATACATGTGAGAGCTACTTTGTACATAAGTAATGCCACTGTTTACTGTGTCTGGTAATAGTACATTTGTGAACAGTGAGGACTACTCTATCGTACAATGAACGCAATGAGTGTTTATTTTTAGTACTTCTGTATTATATCTATATTTTAGTGCTTCATTTACCAAAAGAATAGCTTAGTGAAACTACAAAAAAGTGACTTTGATCCAATAAGTACCTTTAATAGCATACAAACAAAAGTATTTTCCATCGTCAGATACAAGCTTGGAATAGGACCTCCGGAAAACGCTCTTTTAAAAAAAAAATCGGTCCAGAAACGACGGAGAAATCGATTAATATACATTAAAAAAAATACCACCACCTTTTTTTGAAGTCGTTTATCAAAGGGATTTAATGTTATTTTAAATTATGCTATACAAGGGGTATTTTTATAAATAGACAGATTTTTTGGGTGGTAGATTTTTGTGACGATACGCTGAGATTGAACCTGCCTCCTTACCTACTCCTGAGGGCATAAAGTCAGTGCTCGCCTCGATCACATCCCGCTCTAATATGTTATGTCCAGTTATAAGTTTTGCAATGCAACAACGTTACGATCAACAAAATAATTAAGTGTCTTCCAATCTCAAAAAAAAAAGTTATACGAAACCTCTTTTCGAGGAGAAAAAGTATAGCTCATTTATCTAATACTATTTTAAACATCTCCGAAGCAATTCAAAGTAGTGTTAAAGAAAGATATAAAAGGTTTTAAAATTACACTCATATTATGGTAATAACAATGCGAACGTACATAATATACCTATTTTAATTACAGTAATCGAGTTTTTAGGATTCCGTAATATAATCGATTGAACCACAATAATCTTTTAATGTAATAAAAATATATGTGCTTATTATGCTTTATTTAGACTGCCTCGTTGGTCGAATGGCTAGCGTACACGTTTAACTACACCGACCAACCGCGAGGCTCGAGTTCGATTCCTGATGGGGGTAGGCAATTATATGATAAAGCTCCCTACCTGTCCCGTCTATTCCTACGTGTCCTGTCTATTCCTGGACAAGTTACACAAATTGAAACTAACCTCAAAGTAAGCAAATTATATGCTTGTGTTATGAGTCTTAGTGAACGAGTTTAATACATAGAAATACTTAAATAGATACCAAAATAAATTTAATAAACACCCAGACCCGGAAATGCAGACATCTAAATGTTCATCACCTAGATGTCTGTCCCCGTCTGGAATCGAACCCTGGCCTTGCGATTGGTCGATGTGATGTAGATATGTATGTACGCTAACCCCTCAACCAAAAAAGGCGGTCAAGGAAACATTTATTACCGTGAATAATCTGTAACCCCTAATTTATCTTTATAACGTCTAAAATATGTCAGAATTAAAGTTAAATAGTATATAAAGTATAGTAACACAAATATGAATATTTGCATTGAATTACTACCGTCTACCGTGTTAGTGTACCGGGGACGTTCTAAATGTTTAAAAATATTGAATGTTTTAACAATCACATTTATAACTCCATACATTTGGGTCTTAGATAAAATAGAAAACGATATTGAAGCAATTATTAATTACTAGCTGTTGCCCGCAGCGTTGCCCCGCGTGGTTAATAGTCTCGCAGGATCTTTTTTTTGGAATGACTAATATGTTGCCAACCTTTCGGTTTTTACAACTTCACGTGGCTTTGTGGGCCGAGCAGAGTGCTCAGCCGAAGTCAACATTGTTTCGAGATAAAAACTATTCTATGTGCCAATTCAAAATATGTGTGGACCAAAGTTCATGAAAATCGGTTCAGCAGTTTTTGGGTGAAGGAGTAACAAACATACAAGCTTTCGCGTTTATAATATAAATAGGAAATTGGAAAAGGATATCTCACGCTCAGGCTACAGAACCCGCAATAGTTAAAGGTTATTCGTACTTAGACCATTTTTTGTTTGTCTGCTCGTCAGAACAATGCGACGACGTGTGCTCTACCGTTACTTTGGGACAGTAGCGTTTCGCTCCGCTGACTGCGCCTTCTAATGCCCACTCGGGGTTCACAGTTATAGCGAACTGACAATATGCTATCTAATTTAAACAGGTTCTATTTTATATAAGCTACGGTATACAAGGTTACTGGTAATTAACGCATAACTTTTCTAGGGCGGCTTTAGGCTTTTTTTTTTCTCTTAGAAAATCGCCTTAAAAATATTTGGTTTTCCATACAATTTGTCAGAGGTCGATGAACTTTTTGTATGGAGAACCAAATTCTTTTTCCGCAATTTTTTAAAAGTTGTAGAACAAAAGTTTTTACTATTGATGTACTAAAGCCGCCCTAGAAACGTTATGTACGTTAATTATCAGTACCCTTTAGTAACAGTAACCCTGTATAACTTTATTTGCAGTGCAAGTGATATTTACACTCGGTTGGAGATATAATTATTATTATAGTTATAGGTTTGACGTGTTTATGTGTAGGTCCTATCTGTCCGTCTTTGGCATTAAAAGTTGTGAACGGATAGGGCGATTTTGATGCGGATTTTTTTGTTTGAAAGTTAAGGTTATCGAATTTTTTTTAACTACATTACATAATTTACATGTAGGTTTTGTCGGGGGATTATAGTGTGATTGACGTTATGTTTTGTTATTTCCTTTTTTTTGTTTTTTAATGCTATAAGTAAATGAGAAAACAATCTGAGAGCTCTACCTGGAAAGAGATAACTGCCGCCAATATTAACTATCACTAATGTGTAGCTATTCTCAAGATGTCTACTGATAACCTTGTCTTTTCAACTTTATAATAATGTTAATAATGTATCCTTATTAACATTATTATTTTTGCATTTTTAGCATTTTTAAATTACGGAACAAAATAAAATATTTTATTAGCATTGAGTTCTGGTTACGCCCATACTACTTTAACTTTTGAATAAGTCAAAAATATCTTGACGCTAGGGATGTGACTTGCCTGTGGAAAAATCGATTTTTAACAATCGATATTTGATTTTATTTAATAATCGATTTTCAAATAATCGATTTTTTACGAAAAATAATCATTTTCTTAAACAATCGTTCTTTTTATAATTTAATGAAACAACTCAATAATTCAAAGCTGAAGCAGTTATACCATTGCTTTATTTTATTACAAAATAAACTGCAAACTCACTTGCACACTTAGTCAACGGGTTATTTATGGAACATTTATTAAAAACAGAGTTCGCAGTGTAGATAGAAACTTTTAAAACCACCGTTTATTTAAAATATCACAATTGAATGACATAACTGTTTTATCGACAGAGTTTTCGAGTGTTGCCAAAACAGGTTTGCCAGGTACTAGATGGCATTGCAGGTAATTTTTCTACTTCTAATATAGAGTTGCTGTTAAAATATTGAAAGTACGATGTAAAACTACGAAATAAACAATCTGTTTAGTATGTCAAAGCTGCGGTTATAAAAAAATCTAAAGTATCATGTGATATAACGAAACAATAAATCGATTATTTAAAAATCGTTTATTTTTGGTTCATAAATCGATTTATAAAAATCGATTAATTTTGAAAAATAATCGATTTTCTATATAATCGATTACTTTTTCACGTCCCTACTTGACGCCCATTGAACCCATTTTCATTGTTTATAAAACACTATTTAGATTTTAACTTTGAACTCTACTTAGCAAATATTATGACATTAGGTAAGGGTACAGATACAAGTAGTAACAAAACAGGTAACAAGCCGATAAGAATCCGAAGAGACCTATCCTATCAATTTCTTTTATAATTTAAAAACAATTAATTTACGATTTTACCATTTGTCCTATTTTCGAATTTTATTTCAATTAGAAAATATAAAAGAAAAAATATGTAATAAAAAATATATAAAAGAAAGTCGTGTTAGTTACACAATTTACAAACTGTTTATAACTTTAAGACCGGCTTAACCGATTTGGCTAAAAACTTATTAGGAGGTAACTTAAGACCAGGAGAAGACCATACGGTATTTTTACCCTGTTTGACTTCAAGGAAACTAGGAAGACAAACTAAACTGGTGGAACAGAGTTCGCCGGAACAGCTAGTAATAAGTAAATTCAATTCAATAACACATATCGAGACAGTTTTCTTAACGACAATTCATTCATAAAATTCTTCATATATAAATAAACTTTTATTTTGTCATCGAAAAGGATTCAGAAGTAAAATCCAAACCAGCGTTTTTTCTTACATCGCTCATTACAATACAGTATCTATCAGCAGATGTAAAATTATATTATTTCTCTTGTAATAATAAAATGATATTTTTTGAACATTATACATAAACCATTTAATACTTTAATTAAAACTGATTAATTGTAAAAAACAAATGTTATCTATGAATGAATATGAGTCAGCTGAGGCGGCGAGAAGTTATTGAACGGTTGCGCGCATGCGCCCTACCCGTGGAAGGATCACAACCGGCGACCCTCTGTAACATAAACAAACGAACAAGTGACACTGACCCACACCGTTCAAGTTCACATCTGACATGAAGCTAAAAATCTAAATGAAACGACATGTTTCACTCAACACTGGGATCAGTTTTGTGCGAAGAAAGTCTCAGTGGTGTGTTTGATAGGTAGCAAGCGTGACGTTCGGTGAAATCACAGAAAATTTGGACAAATAAATGACGTTGATCCAAATGACAAAATGACGAACACCTAAAAGCCCATTGGGTTGAAACAGAGTGTGAAAAGAAATCAGTGGCTGTGATCGGTTCAGCGTGAATGGGTAGGGTCGCTAGAGATTTTTCCGGGCGTACTGGCGCTCCCGCGATAGCAGTGCAGACTTCAGTCGATCGAGTGCGTGCGCGCCGTGAAATTCACTCGCTATGCGTCCGAGCGCTGCAAATTCAGGCACACAAACCTTGGGTGCACGTCGACAGAAAACCGACCTGCACGTGGCAGAACCCAGCGCCAGATCATCAAGCCCAGCACCGAGTCTCAGGAGTCAAAGAGCGAAACAATACAGGTGCTGTACACATGTGTAAATAATATTGCGAATAACATTACTATTTTTCAAACAATATTTTAATATTTCGTGTATTTATGGATATAAATAGATGTGTGTGATTCAAGTATTATCAATGATTTATCGGATATCGTTATCAAATACTCTTATTTATCTGTGATAGATATAAGTTTGTGAAACAGTGTCAATGTTTTGAAAACAGTGTAGTAAAATTGTTTAAATGAAATACCTACATATGTACAAAAGAACTCACGTTTCTGTGCAGAACACCTTGACCGAATGGCTAGTCGAAATAATGCAGAATAAGCGAGGTCAAATTAGAGGATATTGTTTTAGTTTTGGCCATTCTTATATTATCTATGGATGGAATCTACCAAGGTCTCTTCCTGTGCTCCATATGTGGCTTTAAGTGCGACCTACATGCTATGATCTCATTATGTGTGAACAATTAAATGACCACTAATAGACGGGTTTTCTAAAGGTCCTGACAATTCTACTAATGTATATCCTACGCACTAATTTGTATTGCTTTAAAACGCTTTATCTTGTATTAAAATCTGATTAATTACTATTTTTTTGTCCTTGTAATCACAACTGTCAGTAGACATTTAGATTTAGTTGGATTTTTTAATTCAGTTTTTAAATGATCTTACATTAACCGCAAAGTTAAAATTAAACATATAATGAGAGTAATCATTATTAACTAGTTTATTAACTGTGACCGACTTTTCAACTTAAATCATGGACGTAGAAAGTTGAATTTTGTTTAGTGGTTCAAAAAGTGGACAAAATTTCATAAAATCGCGGATATCAATTATAAAACGATAACTAACCGGATTTCACTAAACTTTTTTTTTTTTAACCGGATTTCACTAAAAAGTTAACAAAATTACAGGTTACTGTAAATAAGTTCTTACACGAATGTAATTGTGAGTGTACTTAGTGCACCTATACTTCTGCTACTGGGATTCATTTGTTTAAAAAAGTATTTTTGAAGATGCCGTAACATGCGGAATTAGCTGGTTCAATTATATAAATTAAAATTAGTGAAACAGTGCGAGAGCATTTTTGTCTTAATTAAGTGAGTAATAAACTACACAGAATAATACAGTAAAAATAATTTGATTAAATAACTGAAAGATAATCACAATTTGAATTGAATGAACATATGATTCCCCGTGTTGTCCGGGTTTCTTTGCAGAATAGGCCATCTGCCTTCCTACCAGGCAGCTCGTAAAAGGCGAGCATAGGGTTACCGTCACTAACGCCGTGACATATGACTACGTGGAGTTTCGCAGCGACTCACCCGGATTGGTACCACCGCCTTACCTAATCCTTCCGCCATAACGTCATGACGTGTTCCGGTTCGGAGGGTTAGGTAGCCGTTAAACTTGCTTTTGCTCAAGGCCTAACATCCCGGTCTCTGGTTGGCAACGCACCATTACCACCTTTGGTATCTCTAGGCGGCGGGAATTTCTTACCATCAGGAAATTCGTCTGCTTGTTTGCCTTCCAATATCATAAAAAAAATGAAATACATTCGTGTCGGGTAAAGATATCATTGTAAGGCGAACTTGGTCGTAAATGTACAAATGCAATGTTTCATTCTCACCTTTCCGTCACGCTCTATTGGCTGCTCTCGTAACCGGATATTATTGTTTTTCCTTTCTACAGTTATTGCTTTATTTTTGTTACACATATGGTAATCGTGATCCAGTATCTTGTTATCACTTCAAGTGTTTTCAAAACATTTCATTTAAACACACTTGAACTACAAATGACTTCTAATATGCGGAACCACTATACGGATATTCAAAATTTATTTCAGATCATCCTTGATGTATAGTTCATTTAGTATACAATTTGTGTATGTACACGATTAATCTTTTATATATAAAATTCCCGTGTCACAATGTTAGTTACCGTACTCCTCCGAAACGGCTTGACTGATTTTCATTAAATTTTGTGAGCTTATTAAGTAGGTCTAAGTATCGGCTAACAACTATTTTTTATAACTCTAAGTGATGAGGGTGAATCACAGCAACAAAAATAGCAGAACAATGTCTGCTGGGTCAGCTAGTATATTATATAAATATTTAAAACTTTTACTGACCTGTAAATATTATTTAAAAACAATGAAACTGGTTTACATTTTTGGGAGTTGTCGTGTATCTCAAAAGTTGTTGTCAAATTGAGAACATTTTTTTACACTCAAATAATAATTACACTGACGAAACAGAGCGAGGTGATATAAAACTAATAATGATTGTGCTACTTCCATTGTAACTTTCTTCTGCGTTTACAAAGTTTATAGTAGGTAGGTAATACTAGCTTTTCTCCGCGCTTATACTGCACTTCAAATAGTCTATCTTCTTATTCAGTAATTAGACTTAAAAATACAAACGTTATTTTAAAATAAGACATCAAATTAAAATATAAAGTAGTGCAAATTTCACTTGACAGCTCAGTGATAGTGTTTTCGAGATATTTGTATATTTTAATAAACTGACGATCATCAACGGTTCCATAACACTCCTCTTTTTCTATCGAAGGTTAATTATTAATATTTTTACTTTGTTTAATTTACTCTCAAAATAAATGAGATGAATCGTAAACGCCTACTAAAAAAATCAATAATCCACGGCAGAATCTGTATGTGATGTAGTTAAGAACCGTCTCAATATCGCCAGCTATCAAATTAAAAAAACCCGTATCAAAATCGGTCCGACCCTTTAAAAAACAGATAGACACACACACATACACACACATGCGTGAAACTTAAAGAACCCTCCTTTCTGTGACGCGACATAAACTACTCAAACATTAAAAACTGTGTGGGAAGATATTAGTACCATAAAGAGAAACTGCTCGAAGTATTTGGCTTAAGACTTATGTAAATTCTGAGTCAGGATGTTTTCTAATTTTCCTTACAAAGAAACATGCTTTCAAGCGCACCATATAAAAATGCATTTTATACTAGCTGTTGCCCGCTACTTCCTACACACGTTAAAGTGACTTTGACCGTCTTCCCTTCTATCTATATATATAAAAATAAATGCCACTTTCCTTTGTAATGTTATAACTCAAGAACGGGCTCACCTATCCAAACCAAACGTTTAGGCTTTGTTAGGACTATTTAGTAGATGATTTAGTATTGGTTTATGTGAAGTTTGCATAAAATCGGTCGAGCAGTTCTTATTTATCACATTTTTTGTAACAAATGAATTCCATAAATGGCCGTACCGGGTCACGAATATTAATATAGATTATAGCGTCATAACCAGATGATATTTTTACCCTTTAGAGAATAACGTAGATTATAGCGAGTCGAACTTTACTCCAAGGATGATGTTGACATTACACAAATTCTGTAATAATAAACATAGAGTAGAGATGGAGTAAACTACACGGAATTTGATCTTTGATTTAAAGATTTTTCATGCCACTACAGTGTTTAGCGACAGAATAAGGAAAGACTATTTTAACATTTCATTCATATTTCTGAAAAAAAGGGTACATCATGATAAAGTTTAAGTGGGACCACCTCGGAATCATAACCTACCTTTTCAAAAAAGAAACATCAAAATCGGTTCGTAATTCGTAATCGCGTAACAAATCTACCTACAAAGTAATAATAATAAAAAACATAAAGCCTAACTCACAACTCCTTTTTTGGAGTAATTAAAAATACTTGACCGATTTTAAACTTCTTTTACCATTAGATAATCTCTCTTCACTGTTGTTTAACTTGTGTTATAGAATTTATTTATTTATACATTTGTAATTGTTAAGTGGTTATATCGTTTTAATAAATCAACATGTAGCAAAAAGCGGAGACTCGCTATTGTATGAGCCCATCCAATACTAAAATATTACGGATTAAAAAGTAAAAACACGTAATTTACAAGCTTCTAATGTACCCAATTATTTGACTAATTAGTAGGTAATTACAATATCCTGATTGGGTGATTAAAACCAATTTAACTTTAATAAACGCAGGTAATAATCTTAAATGACCTCATATGAATTATTGAGCACTGAAGGATATGTGGTACGTTTCGGTAAAGATAAAAGAGAAAAAGTAGTTCTTTCACCTTGTAAATTGTAACAGTAAACGTTTATATTGGGCCATGAAGCAAATTAGTCTAATAGACAAATACACGAATTATCCTTTACGAGGTCACCCCATTTCATTAATTCGCTCTTGGATATGGAGAGACACACCTAGATATGGCATTAGACGAATCTGTTTTATTAATATCTCATATATATAATTCTCGTATCACAATGTTAGTCACCGTATTCCTCCGCAACCGCTTGACCGACTTTAAATTTGTTTAATGCTTATTCAGTAGGTCTGAGAATCGGATACTATCTATTTTTCATACCCCTAAGTGATAAGGGTGACTTACCCCGATATTTTTACTAAAATTACATAAAAAAATAGCAGGACACAGTCTGCCGGGTCAGCTAGTTTTATCATACATTTCTTTATAGCAAAAAATCAGGAAGACTTTCTATAAGTAAAAGATTTGCGTCGTCTCTTAAGGTTATAGATTTTATAGAAGTGAGAATTCGGCAGCACACATACAAAACTAAGTTATCACTATCTTCTTTCAATGCAAGTAATAGAAAGAGATAAAACACGTTTATTGCCGTTAGATTCATTATACCTACGCTTCATTTTTACAGACGCTTTATCTATACCTGGGAATACGTTGATTAAAAACGTTACTAGTTACTGACTTATATGACACATTTAAAATGGTCCACTACTTTTATTTTCGTATCACTAAATGAGATAGCATACACCTAAAATAAGGCTAATCAGCAGTTTAGCAGAATCACCACCATCTGGAATCGTATGCTGTACCCATTTAGTTGGGCAAGAAGCATTCATCTCGACCTCCCCCCGATCATAGAAGACCTCGCCACGTGTTATCGGATCCCCCGGACCCAATAACCGCGGCAAACGCTATTCTCCCAACTCCAAACCGGAACACGACAATCTCACATCACTTTAACATAACACTACACCGTCGCCGCCGGTATCGGCGACGAAGACCTCTCTTGCGCCCGGCGCCTAACGCCGAGCGACGAGCCGCAAATACTCCTCCACCAAGTCCACCCAGTAACCAGAACGCAGCACCAAGTCGAGGTACGGTCTCCCGGGAGACAGCCCGTGGTGCTGGCGTTGTAGGTAACAGCCCAATCCATCTAAATAATGATGTCTCGGGCTGAGCACTCTGCTCGGCCCACAAAGTTCGGTTAAGTTGTAAAAATCGTAAGATTAGCAACAAATTAGTCATTCAAAAAAAAATCATCTCGACCGCTTTTCTGCGACTTAATTTATATGTATAGGTACCTATGCTTTTCTTTTCACTGATTTTTCTATGAGCCTATATCACTCCTGAATAGAGTACAAAGTTGGAATCTTTATTTCTTTATAATATAAGTATAGACTAGTATACTCGCAGATGAAATAGGTGAAATGAAAAAGCAATACTAACTAGATTTTTATCCCAATGATATATTGATAAATAGTAAATCCTTTTTGGGTCAATGTGTATGTTTCTACAATAAGTTGCCCATTGGTATTAGAGATCTACCTTTAAATAAGTTTAAAAAATGTATAAAAGCAAAACTATATTAAAAGGCTATTATACAGTCTCAGAGTATTTGGAAGATGAACATGCTAGGGGATAGAGTTTTCAATCTCCCACTAAAATTTGTAATGTGATTTGTTGTACCTTTTATTTAAGTTAAAGTAAGATTGTAATTTATATTTTTAATCTAGTTTATACGAGTATTGTAATTATTATTATTGAAAAAAGACAAGCCCGCTGAGTTTCTTTCGTCGGATCTTCTCAGTGTGTGGCCGCGATTCCGATCCGGTGGTAGTTTTTAAAAAAATGTCGACGCGCACAAATACCACTTGTATGGTTCAAGTGAATAAAGATTTTTCTGATTCTGATTCTGATATGATTTTCATTTTCACGGTAAAAAGACTCGAGTTCTATTGTAGTTCAAACATCCCACGAATTTGAATAACAAAATGAAATTCTTGTAAGTTGTAGATAATGTGAAACCTGAGCCTTTGACGTCAGTATTCAGTGTCATTGTTCACCGAGCTGTAGAGAGAAATATGCTTGATGATTTGAAGGAGATCTAATTACTACGTAATATCTCGATTCACTGACATAGATGACTTGATCATTTTGTGTTTTATGTCAAATTATTTTATAAAAAAAATGGATAAAGTAACATTGGGAATCACTATTTTAGGCGACTCCAAAAAGGTGATAATTCTCAATTCTGTATCTTTGTCCATATGAATGGATTATGTTTTTTTTTTATAATATGATTAAAATATTGTACCACGTAAATTTATACAATGTCCGAAAAAGGTTTTTGAGTAACATTTAACTTCCCGCCCGCCCGGCTTCGCACGTGAATAAAATATACATATAAACCTTCCTCTTCATTCACTTTGTCTATTAAAAAACCGCATCAAAATCCGTTGCGTAGTTTTAAAGATTTAAGCATATAAAGGGACAAAGGGACAGAGAAAGCGACTTTGTTTTGTACTACGTTGTAGTAGTGTAGTGATATTGCACATTTTTTTTTGTTCTTGATGATGACGAAGGAAATTCGTCTTCTTGTTTGCCTTCCAATATCATAAAAAAGTAGTTGTAACTCAGTCAGTTTGAAAAAATAAGAAATTGAAATTTTGTTATGTTCTCTTTTTAACGGTCTGTTTATTAATCCAGATTCCAGTGTAACTAGGTTATGTTAATTCATATTAACATTACTTGCAACATTAACTTCCGCTTGTAGAATCATTTAAATTGCATCTGGCAACATAGGTCTAACCTACTAACATTACTACCGCACATTTGTGGGTAAATGCTATGTAGGTACAGATGGACGTCTGTTCCTACTGGTTGCAACGGCTGAAATAATTTAGTGAAATTGGGTATAATCGCCTCATCGGACTAGACTTCTTGAGGTCCCGGGTTCGATTCAAGGGTCGGTCAAACAAATACAATAGAAAGTATCTATTTTCAATTTTTTAATAAAAATAATTTTGTTCGGGATTTTTTATTTAAAGTTTTTTTATTTAAAGTATTTAAATATGCAAGTGAAATCTAAAATATATATGATTCACTAATTCTGCTTTAACTCGTAAAGCTGAACTGTTCATTTGAAGAAAAGGCATTTTACTTGAACGCCCATGAAATTGTATATCTTGGCAGTGCTTTTAGAAGGGATGGGGAAGGTACGCCGGGGATGTTGAAAGGAGAGTATGTGCAGGGAATAGTGTGAATGGAAAGCTGGGTAAGCTATTTCAAAGCGAGGTTTTAAATCAGAGTGCTAAACTAAGCGAGTTTACTTTGCATGATTATGTGCTTATTCCAACGACAGAAACGAAAGTTGTGTGTGTCAGAAAAGCATGAAAATAGAATAAATGCGTTCGAAAAAAGAGCGCTACAGAAAATCTGTGGTGTTACGAGCACTGATTACAATCGCAACAGTGAAATTCGAGAAAAAGTGAGATTAAAAGAAAGTGTTGGTTTAAAATGAGAAATAGCACCCTCCGTTGGTTTAATCATATGGAAAGGATGACAGAGATAAAAGATTTACAAAATATACATACTATTCGAATGTGGATGAATGAAGGTACATATCATCATCAAATCATTCGGGTTTTATCCGAACATGGTGTCAAGAGTCTCCGAAAGCCGCAGTCGATACTCTTTGCCTACCTCGTCAGGGACTTGTCGTGAACATATGTATGTAACGCACATAATCCTTATTGCAATTGTAATAAAGCTTGAATATGTATGAGAAACCAATTAGACCAAAAAACGCAAACTTTATCAAAATATTCTTATTAACCACCGCGTTACGTATTCCTAATGTCATGATTGCCAAAGTGTGTATATTGAAGTTATAAAATTTAAAATCGTAAAAGTAGTATTAAAGCAAGTATTACTTAAAGCAAATTTTACAACAAAGTCCTACCCAGGGAAAGTTAAAACGGACGAGATCTGATTTTTAGCGTCTCGAGTTATTGCAGCTACGACATTTTTACAAAAAATTGCGCGGACGCAGGAGCATAAAATTTGGTATATCATAATGCTTCTAAAGTACATTAAATCAATAAATAAAACATTACCGACACTACCATGCATTTGACACACACAAACAAATATATTGATGATAACGATAAAAGATCACAGATTGCGCACTAAATATTTAGGAAACAAAATAGTCGGTCTTGAGAAATGAAGATGGCATTCTTATCAACAAGATATTAAAATTTATTATGGTTGAATTTCGTCAACGGGCGACCACTAGTAACATAAAAACCGTAAATATATCTCAAAATATTCCGAAATTTCGGAATAATTTACAGAAACACTTTTCTATTTTTTTAATTAAACATTTCCACTTGAATGTACTGATCCAATCAAATTCAGTGTTTTTGCAATTTAAGGTCTACTCCTAACTACTAAACTTAAAAGAGAAGTTTATTAACGAATCTAATTGTAAACTGTGGAATGTTAACGGCTATGTCTTCCTATTTACGATTTCGAAAAAATACCAGGTTATATTATGGTAAATTCTGTAGGAATCGACCGATATTAATTTTTCTTTTTAATTAAAAAAAACTTTCGATGTGGCCCCATTTCCTTAAAGTCTGGATCTGATGAAGAAATCCAAGGGAAACCAAAGAACATACTCATTTTCTGTATACGTAGATTACTTACTCAATGAAATTGCAGTCGTTTTTTTTTTGCAGTTTTTCTGCACTAAAATTATTGAATCAGCAGTACATAAAACTATTTTTACCGCCTCGTTGGTAGAGTGGCTAGCGTACACGCCAAACTACACCCACCAACCTCGACGCTCGGGTTCGATTCCCGACGGGGGCAGGAATTTATGAACATTTAGATGTCTGCAATTCCGGGTCTGGGTGCTTATTAAATTTATTCTGGTCATCTTTTTAAGTATTTCTATGTATTGGTATCGTTGACTAACACCAATAGCACATGCATATAATTTTCTTACTTTTGGGCTAGATTCCATTTGTGTAACTTATCCAGGGATGTTTATATTTATTTTTCACGTACTTAGCAAGCTGTGAAAATCTTTGCGAGCGAGTTAAGCCGGTTTTCGGTCTGAGATGACTGTACTGAGAGTACATTCTTTTTGCTGTGTCATCTGGTTAGGTTACAAAATAAATGCAATAGCAAAACCGAAAATGTAGCAAAAAAGTAAGACTACGTGACGGCTAGGAGCGTCGTCATATTATCTGTACAACGAACATTGCTCGTCTACACATTAAGATTATTTTCAAGATGGAACAAATAGAGCAATGTCTGTTGATATTATACGTATCTGCTATCTGTGAGAATGTAATGGTAGGTATAATGCGGCGTGTTATCCATTGCGCGTCCTATACTGTTCGGAAATATGTAAGCAATACAAAAACAGCAATGAATCTACTTTTTATTTTAGATCTCGCGCCGTCTTATCCGCACATGCGCAGTGCGCAGTTTTACGGTCTGACGATCTGACGCGAGTTTAGAAGTTTTTACCCATTCCAAAAAAAGTGCGCAACGCCGCTAGAGAAATTTTCACTTCAAAAATTATTTGAAAATTTTTTCGCTCTAAATTTTTTCGATGTTTAATAAATAAATGGATAAATTTGTTACAGAGCCAGTTTGCCCGTACGTACAGCCCGCTTGTTGCAACGATCACGGACACAAACCCCGTCAGAAGCCGGCATCAGCGATGGCAGCGCATCCCCAGCTCCCGCGCCGTCCTCGCTTCTTCAAGATGTCGTCGATATCAAAACGTTGTTGTTACAACTTAAGCGGGTTCTACAGGAGGTAAATAATGCATGATAAAAAGATTTTAAAGCATGCATTTTTAGTGTTTTAATGTTTCAAATTTACATTAAATGAGAAGCTTAAAAATAGACTACCAATTAATTTTTATTTCTTTCGTCAATTATTGTGGATATGAAAAAGCCAACGTGATGTAATTGTTCTCTTTAGGTAGTAGAAGACCTCCTCGTAGAAGATCCGAACTTACATGGACCTTCACCGAGCTGATATCTAATAGAATAAAGCAATATATTGTAATAAATTTAATATATTAGAAAACATATTAAAAATGGATTGCCTATAAAATCGTCCAGGATTTTTCAATTATTTTAATATTTTTGCAGACAAACGTGTTTGCAATAAAACTGTGCATATGTAAACATATTTTCACAGTAACCAAATACATCCAAACCAAAACCAAGAAGCTTTTTTTAAAAAATACGAAAATATTCTGTTGACATTTTTCTAGGCAACCCATTTTTAATATAACACATTTTCTAATATAATAAAATTACAAAATATATTATAAATAATGTTTCATTCTATTATCAGCTCGGTGAAGGTCTACTTAAGTTCTGAACTTAGACCACCACTATAATATATAAATAAAATATAATAAGATAAAATTCAGAAATAGCATAGTTAGTATAAGATATTAGCGAAAAGTTTTTTGTAGCATATTATATACCGTTTGAAATAGTGTTATAAAACCTGTAGGGTTACTCTTGAATCTCGGTATCATGCGAATTGGAAATTGGAATCGTATATGTCACTTTAGGTACTTTTGAACACAGAATTAGGGGATTATTAACATTTAGTTACAAATAAATTCGACGAATAGGATAAAATAATTTACTATTTACTATTAACTAAATGGTAATAATTCGCCAGTATTGTGTTCAAGAGTACCTAAAATGACATATTCGATTCCAACTTCCAATAATGCATAAATCGAGCTTCGAGAGTAACCCTACTGGTCCAGAATCTAGTATTTGGGCTCTTTTGCAATAACGTATAATAATGTAGTAACGTATTCTAAACGTATTGTGTTCATCACTAGAAAAAATAGAATAAATACAGACAAGAAAACAATAATTTTGACCGTGTTTTGAAATGTATGTTTAGCAAACCCAAACTAATCGAAGTCCCGAATAAAAGCTATTCAATTTCAAGGTTGCTAATGAAACCTTTCATGTAATTAGTTCTACTCGTAAAACCAATTAGCACCCTCGCTAATCATCTACCCTCTAATAGAACATATGTCTACTTTTAATACAATTAGTTTGTAATAGAGTATATAAAGTAATAGTGTTTATTGACAAAATTAGCAATCTTACAAGTGCACCTAGCGTAAGATTTTTTGTTCACTTTAGAAATTCAATTCTTAGCAATCTCAATCGTAAAAATTGTGACACGTTCGTTGGAATCAACTTACACTTATTAGTTCTGCTTTGTAATTTTAAGTAGATTTTATTGCTTCGCAGTTACGTCAAACTTAAATTTTAGTCATATTTATTCACATTTTTTTTAGTGAAAGAAATCTTCATTAAAATTTGCAATATTCACTGTTGGCACTTGGTAGAACTTCATTTTGATCTTTTCCTTAAACATTATATCTTTTTTATATTTTTATAGGATATTATAGCCTTCCAACTTCGCATATTATTACAACAGTACGTGTACCTACTATTTATAAAAAATATTAAATTTTATTATTTTACACAAACGTGTATGCAACGTAATTAATATAAATGGCGATTATATTCATACATTTTTATCACTTTTTTTTTATTTCAATGCTAACCGATACTTAGCACTCAGTTCTTTTCTGATTTCTAAATATCTACAATGTAAAGATTTACTAAAGTTAATATTTCTAAAATTGTTTCGACGCTACTTGTTGGCTATCTGTGTTTTTGGCAATCATCATTAATTCTATTATTTTAGTAAATAATATTGTAAAAAATCTAGAAAAAAAAACATTTTAATTGTTCTTAAAAGTCTTTATGTGTGGCGTACATAATATAAGCCACCGGTGGTAATTTTTTGAGCACTCTCTAAACCAATTTTAGGTTATCGCTATCTTCTTCCAACAAAAGTAATAGAAAGAGACAAAACACTTTTAATGCTGTCTGATCAGCCTGTACACGACATTTTTACAGATTGTTATCACTCGAAAAATGTTGATTAAAACCACCACAATTTGATATGTCGGGACTAATCTGACATGGCTAAAATGTCCCATCTCTTTTGCTTTGGTTTCATTTAAAAAAGATAGCATGCATCTAAAATAAATTTAGTTTGTGGACAGTAGAATTTCCACCAATTAATTGTTACAACTAAAATGAGTAAATTAGTTTGAGCTCTTATTATGAAATAAGTATTAACATCATATAAGATATCAAAACAATTAAACTAGATTAACAAGAAAAAGTAAAATCCATGACTAGTAACATATACTTTAAAGATTTAATCTACCATGTAGGTACTTACTTTGTGGTATGATATGTTTACCAATTTGTAGCGTGACTTTATAATTAGTACTATAAATTTCACTTAAAAACAGGTGTTTTGATGGAAAATGCGATATCATACAAAACGGCTTTTCTAACAATTATGTGAAAATCAAGTACGTTTTCCCATAGCCGATTTACATGTTTTTTTATGAACGACTTCCAATGAAGCTAATGATATTTTAATTTTTGTTTATTGAGGAAACGTATTATATTTTTTTAGTTTTTATTGTTGTAACTATAGTATAGTATTTTTCCCATAATTCGTAAAACAATATTAAACTAACTAGCTTTTGATGAGAATTGAGTTTTGACTAATTAGCCAATAAAAATTTGATTTCCGAAACCAAACCTAAAACAAAGTCTCAGCCACAATAGTAGCATTACACAAATTAAATACATATCTACATCACTGATTTCTATTTTAACTAAATTCATTACAGGCTGAACGTAGGTTCTTAATTAATAGGTTTTTTGTGTGTTTAATCACTTAGACACCAAAAACAGAAGAAGGAACAATCATGTCCTTTTTATAATTTCTTAAATATTTTTTTAAAATTTCTTTAATATTATATAACTTGCACTTTTTCGATTGTTTTTTTCTGTATATTTGAATAATTTTGCTAATTGAATGTTTTATCTTCACTTTTTAGTTGCTTACTTATGTTTTGTTGTAACCAATATGTTTTCGTTGCATTGTTATCGCTGTATCATCCGTCCAGCCGGGGGGAGAGCATCATTCGATGAGTGTAAGTAACACTAATTGCACCGCACGCACTACACTCGTTTATTCATGCATGCACACTAAAAGCGAATGCAGTTATATGTTAATCAGTTACATATTTTTTAACAGGCTCTTAAAAGAAGGAGGTTCTCAATTCGACTGTATTTTTTTTGTGTGATTGTTACGCGATTACTCGGCCAACAGCCAACCGATTTTGATGGTTATTTTTTAGAAAGATAGTTCATGATTCTAAGGTGGTCCCGTATTAGTTTTATCATGATGAGGTCGTCAAGTTAAGTAAAAAAATATGAATTATTAAATGTAACTCAAAAACTACTAGTAGGATGTTGATAATATATATGAGACCATTTTGAAGCAGCTACATTTCGAAAAAAAATTATCAAATCGCGACATGGTACCCAATGGAGTTGGAGTTGATTAAACAGTTTTACTGAGCTTAATTATATATTCCTAAAATGATATGGTTCTAAATTCAAATGTATGTTTTATTTTTTTGTAAACTTAGATTTTTACCTTTATGAACCAATTGTAATGATTATTTTTTTTCAAGCTTTTCAGTTGATGATTGATGGAAATAACACACGAGTAGGTATATGGTGTCTATATATAGGCCCAATACCGTCTTTACCATAAGGGCACAGGGGGCCAGTGCCCAGGGCCCCTACAGAGGGCCCCGAAAGATCGACAATTTCACTCACTTTTAACCTTTAAATATTTTGGTTGGGTGCATTACGTTTTTCTTGTTGCTTTAATTTGAAATCGTTCAATTTCGCAGCTTAAGAACGAGTGATTCGTTCATAATTATGAGCATAGAAAGTGACATTCTTTAGAAAACTGAGTTTGAGGATTTCAACAGAAACTCGTAATCTTAAAAAAATAGCAGCATACTAATATTATTAATGACATACTCTAGTAAAATAATGTAACTGACTACCCAAAAATTATAGTGAAAAAAATTATAAAGTTTGATTTCTTTATATTCCAAAAGGGCCCCAAGTTTTTTTGTGCCCAGGGCCCCAACATAATCTAAGACGGCCCTGTATAGGCCGTAGTTATCTCTTACCATGGGAAGAGCCGTGTGCATGTTTGCTGTCTTCTCAGTTATCACATGAAAAAAAATAAAGAAAATGCAAGAACTGATCTAACCCCAGAGTATCAATAAATTATCTACAGTTAGAAAAACCTACTGGAGTTTTGTTGCTAAGACATTTAATTATATAAAAAAAGTTTGTATATTATAATACAAGGGGTTGCCTGGTAATTAATAACTTATGTAAGACGGGTTATTGTAATTGCCCATAAGTAAATTAGGTATATGCTTGTGTTATGAGAAGGTACCTACTAGGCAACGATAATAAACACAAATACACAGAAATACTTAAATAAACACCGAAGCAAATGCAATAAAAACCTGGTCGCAGAAATACAAACATGAATGTATTTGTTTCTATTGACCGACTTAGAAAAAAGGGGCTAGTTATATGTTCGACTTCTATATTTTTTATGTAAGTATGTTCAACGATTTCCCCGTCATTTTTTAACCAAATCTAAAAATTCTTTTTAATATAAAAAAACGTTATTTAATATAAAAAAAATTGATTCGGTAGTGGTCCCATTGCACCCATGAATGTGATGATGATATTCCGGGTAAATTGAAGCAAATACTTAATTTTTGTCCACGTAAATGAACTTTCTAATTGAAATCGAAGTCGATTTTTTTTTAATTTCACTGCGCTTAACTTATATTATAAAAAATCTTTTTCACGGTCCGCAAGTAAGACGTTGGCGGGCCGCGGGTTGCCGACCGCTGCTTTAATCCATACAAATTGTTAGTAACTATTAATTTCAAGCGATACGATGTTCGTCGGGTCGGCTAGTATCTAATATAAATGTTGATATAAAAATAGGTGCATATCTTTAGCAATAAACAGGTCTGCATTAATCACGTACCTACGACACTCGCACATTTGCGTGTGTTCGACCGAATTGACTATATTAGGAATTTCTAGATACAACTTTCAAAGTAATAAAATAAAATTAGTAATACTTGATTAAACGAAGATACTTGACTCTGGTTGAAAATTTAGTTAACCTCACCGAACATTACGGGGATCGGGCCTGACAGAATTCCCCCCGATCATAGAAGACCTCGCCACGTGTTATCGGATCCCCCGGACCCAATAACCGCGGCAAACGCTATTCTCCCAACTCCAAACCGGAACACGACAATCTCACATCACTTTAACATAACACTACACCGTCGCCGCCGGTCTCGGCGACGAAGACCTCTCTTGCGCCCGGCGCCTAACGCTGAGCGACGAGCCACAAATACTCCTCCACCAAGTCCACCCAGTAACCAGAACGCAGCACCAAGTCGAGGTACGGTCTCCCGGGAGACAGCCCTTGGTGCTGGCGTTGTAGGTAACAGCCCAATCCATCTAAATAATGATGTCTCGGGCTGAGCACTCTGCTCGGCCCACAAAGTTCGGTGAAGTTGTAAAAAATCGTAAGATTAGCAACAAATTAGTCATTAAAAAAAAAGCCTGACAGAAACGGGCAATTATGTAGAAAAGAATGTTTTTTCTCTTCAATTTGTTATGATAGATTAATTGTTTCTTTAAGTATCAGTCTTATTTGTAACTGCTCTTTGTCGTATACGAAATTGTCCTTAAACTTTACTTTGATAGTTAAGCGCAGTAAAATAGCAAAAACCGACTCTTTTATTCGATAAGTGAAAAATTGTATGTATTAAGTACCATTGAAAAACCCCTAGTTGGATCATGATAAAACTGATACGGGACCACCTCAGTATCACGAACTATCTTTCTAAAATAGAACCATCAAAAACGGTAGGCAATTGGCCGGGCCGGCCAGGTTAAAACATAGACGAATTGAGAACCTCCTCCTTTTTTAGAGTCGGTTGAAAATCATTTCAATTACCTACTTACTAGATGTAGATATTTGCTATCAGATACCTGTGTGAGATTGCGTCATGTATTTTATATGTTAAACGAAAATTGGACGTTACACTTCTATTAAAAACGACCTTTAGGGTTACTCTGGAATCTCAATTGCATGCAATTTGGAAATGGAATCGGATACATAATTTTAGGTACTCTTAAACACAATGGTAGCAGATTACTGACATTTAGGTAATAATAAACAATTAATCATTTTATTAGTTTCGTTATTTTTTTAAACTAATCCGCTAGTACTGAGTTCAAGAGTACCTAAAATGATATATCCGATTCCAATTTCCAATTTGCAAATAATTCAGTTTCAAGAGTAACCCTACTGATGTCATTTTCAAATATTGCTGACTCACACTAGTGTTTCAACAACTTTTTCAAAGAGTCTTGTGATGTCAATTAACAACGTCAAAATGAAATATAGGCCGGTACATTAGAGAACGTTTGCAATATTTAGAAATACCATCAAATCCTTGTACATTTTCCTTGTACACAGATTACACTCCTAATCTCCAGTAGTAATATAGCTTTATGGGTATGACAAATATTTTAATGCATATAATGTATAAAAATCATCAACGCTAAATAAGGCAATAACGCAATAAAGCAATAAATAGATAAATAGCAATAAATAGTAGGTAGATAAGTTTTATGCAACTGGTGAAGGTGATAGCAAACGTTTTTTACAATACATATATGTTGACAGTTGTATGATAATGTTAAGTATGGTTACCTAATTATAATTAAAGAAAATCACCAAAATCAGAAATAACCTTCACACTATGGGAAAGGTTTTTAAATTTTTTGAAGTTAAACTTCTTTATCGGATACGAGAGAAATTTTCTGTCACATTTCTTTGTTAGCTAATGTCATGTTTCCGTTACGCTAAAAACACTTGATGCTGTCGTCGAAATTTCCATAGTGATTTTCATTTCACCGGTACATCTTCAAGCTAGCTCACGTGAAATAGTCTAAAGATTTTCGAAGTCAAACTTCTTTTCTGTTACGCTCCACGAAAAATTTCTTCATAAAGAAGTTTAACTTCTTACGTGTGTACACTAATAAACACACAATCTTTATTGATTTCATGACGTTAAACTAAACCAAATGTTTAAAAAATGTTATAATGTCACATAAATAATATGAGTGTTATTGTTATATATTCCTGCCGCCATAACGACAGTACCTACTAGAAACTGTAGCCTATAATCTTTCGTGTTAGTAGACGACGCGACGTATTAAATTCAACACCTATGAGTATTTAAAAAAAAAACTACAGGATTGCGAAAGTTTGACATCTATTAACATTACAGCCATTTCTATTAGTGTGTGGTTTTGATTTGTGCTTTTAGTCAATTTCTCCAAATAACTATTGTAGCTACCTATTGATTAAGATAATGAAATTTCTCCTTAGGATAATAATTAAGCATAGTGAAACTGCAAAGAAATTTACTCCAATTATTTCATTAAATAGTACCGAAATGGTCCTACATTATCAACTTCCCTTAGTACCTACTTTTAAGTCGGCAATACTTATTAATGCATAAATTTCGCCTACTTACATCATATTTCTATCAAGATAGACTAAAAAAGACAAAAACTCAAAAATCACTAGTCGGATGATGTAAAATTAATATTAGACCACCTAGTCGGAATCATAACCTATATCTCTAAAAAAGAACCATCAGAATCGCTCAGCTATTGACCAAGTAATCGCGTAACAAACATACAAAAACATATATCTAATTGATTGAGAACCTCTTTTTTTTAAAACGGTTAAAAATAAGTTGCTAGCTCTTTAATCATAACTTTATACTTAATTAATGTTGATCAACAATGAATGATGATGAAAAACATTTTATGAATTAATTTCGTAGCATAAAATAAAAATGTGTAACTAGTGTCGCAACTACTAATTACAATTACTGGTAATAAGAATTTGTAATATTCTAAAGACAATAAAATGTCGTTTTATGTTTGAATTTTATTAAATTAGTATACTTTGGTAACTTTTAAAGTTTGTTCAAAGATATGTTTAAGATTAATATGATTCCAGTTTAAAGAGAAACTTTCATCTCAAACTTTGTTAAACCATTTGAGTTAAAAGTTACTTAAAATTGGGTTATTTAATAGGGATATATTTTAGTAAGAGCACGTTCATAGTACTTACCTACTTATATAATATGAGTAAACAAGCTTTATTTTATGATTATATATAAGTAGGTAACAGGCAGCTCTTCTCATACTAAGAGGCAACCAAGGCACAATTCCTAATTAAAAACTTAAAAAAATAAAGCTTTGGCCCCAAGGATAGAAATCTTGGTATTGCAAAATATAGAATGGAAAAACTTTGTGATATTAAGAACATTGACAAATTCAAAAATGTATGTAAAATGAGTTTTATTAATTATAACTAGTTTCCAACAACTGGTTATTTTGTTAATTTGTTGAGAGCAAAGAAATTAGGATTTAAATATTTTCTCATTTATGTAGATTTTATAGGGATCCAACGCTTTACGTATGACAGCGTCATGATCCAGTTCAAAGTGTATAATAGGTGCTAGACTTGCACATCACGCCTTCAGGGATCATGGGCACAGGACATCGACGCATCTATAAAAGCTACAGTATAGGCAACGGTTGCTTCTTAACAATAGGAGATCCACACTAATTGCAGTTTTTTGCTACGAAAAAGAAGTTAGTTGATCCCTCTCAAAACTCTAGTACTTTCGGTAATGTTTTTCATCCAAGATGTTTTAACGAAAACGGGCTTAATTTTTTTATTGGTATACCTTTCGTCAATATAAGACGCGCGCCTGCGTTGCTGACACAATTTGATTTTTCTTCTTTTTTGCGTGTCAATAACAAGAGTCAGATTTTCTTCTGGTTGTTGTCAGCTTTTCCACACTAAATGATAAATAAGAGTTGACATTTTTTTGCGTGCATAGTTTTCATGTCAGGTTTATCACTTTATGCAAATTTACGTTCCCTTGCTATGAACCTCTGCGTTAACCTAAAAAGGTGACGATGAGTCTGATGATGGTTGTGGTGGTGTTATAGAGCGAGACTCTCGACCCGTTGCTGGCGGCGTGCGCGGAGAGCCCCGCGCGCGGCAACGGGCGCCGCCCCCCCGCCTCGCCGCTGCACCCCGACGCCTGCGCCGAGATGCGACGGCAGATACTGTACTTGCAGGTACACCCACACTTATAACTCCATACACAGTTTATAAAGGCCTTTCAAAACTGATATCCTCTTTATAATTATACACCCGCTATTAAAAAAATAGTGTACACACTACCTACCTAGGTATTTAGAGAGAATATAGACGGAACATGAATCCTCGATTTTTACAAACAAATCTCGTATTTTGGCAACTATCTAATTCATTCATCTTATATTAAGTAGGAAGGCGCACTTCGGCTTTATACTTTTTACTCTTTTTACACTTTATCTTTGAATTTTTTAATTTCCTGACCTAATCTAAAAATAAGCGAAATAATTAATTATGTGTAATAACAACTCCATATAGATATCTTAAAAATACATTCGGATTTCCGAAACTTGACGAATATAGCCGAAGCGCATAATTTAAATACTACGTAGGTACCTAGTTTATGTGTAGGAGAAGTACAGAACGCCAATATTTTTGAATAATAATGCTTATAATGTACATTAAATCAATAAATAAAATATCACCCATACTACCATGCATTTGACACACACAAACAAATATATTGATGATAACGATAAAATATCACTAGTATACGTTGAATTTTTGATCATTTTCTTTCATATTACGTGATAAGCTATTATTTTTAAAAATGTTGTCATTTATTGTTTATTTAAGTGTTCTAAACAGGAAGAAAGTGTCAAAATAAAATTCTATAAAAATAATGTAATAGCAACATAAAATTACTTACAATAATTAAATTTTATACAGCTAATTTATATTTGAATTGGTACCCACTCGAGTACGAAAATATAATTATGTTAAGTATTTATCAAATGATCTCTCGTGTTCAAATGATCATTTAACTAATGCTTGGTTAAATAAATGATCATGGAATGATTGACATGATCTTTCGTGTTCGAATGATAATTTAATTAATGGTTGTTAATTGTGAGTTATCAATAAATTTGTGCTATTTTAGTTTACAACCAGGAAATTGATAATTAAATGAAAATAGGGATATGGATATGTTTTATGATATTGGAAGACAAACAAGCAGACGGATTTCCTGATGGTAAGAAATTCACGCCGCTTAGAGACACCAAAGATAGTAATGGCGCGTTGCCAACCTTAGGCCAGGATGATAGGCCTTGAGCAAAAATAATTTTATCGGCTACCTTATCCTCCGAATTGGAACACGTCAACGGCAAGCGCTGACATTATGACATTACGGCAGGAATAGGTAACGCGGTAGTACCAATCCGGGCGAGTCGTTGCGAAATTTACCATCTAGTCAGAAGTCACGGTGTTAGTGACGGTCGGCCAATGCTTGCCTAGCACAGGAACGTGGATGGTCTATTCTGCAAAGGAGCCCGGGTCAACACGGGGAAAAATTATGCTTTATACTTCTAATGACTTTTTTTGAATAGTAGGTAATTAGACTTAAATGTGCAACAACGCACAAAAAGCAAAACTGTCTTTCAGATAACTATTTACGTCTGATTTGTGCCGCTAGGAATTTCGCTTTTTTAAATAAGTTTTCTTTTGCCTGCCCTCCGATAATGGAAATCTTACCAAGTGGAATAATAATTGTCAATACTCTAAACAAAACTGTTTCGTATGACCAAATAATCTTCCAAATGAAGTTTGACCAACATTACATAATAATGTGCTTCATTCCAAGATTAGTGCGATTGACGAGATTAGAATGATTTGTGCTTGAGCACAAATTCGATTGATCGAATGTATTCCAGAGTCAGTTAGAAGAGCGCGACCGATTGGTGCGAGTGTTGCAACAGCAGATGGTCCGCATGTCGGACGGACACGAGCCGCGCTCCGACGACACTTGCAACGTCGCCACACAGACTGATCGGGTAGCTTATTTTACCTAACTAACCGATATTTATACACTAACTAACTGTTGCCCTCGTGGTCCCACAGAAACATTGTTTCGGCATAAAAAACAATTCTATGTGTTAATCAAAATTACTCCCTTCGTGTGTGCCAAATTTCATGAAAATCGGCTCAGCAATTTTTTCGTGAAGGAGCAACAAACTAACATACAAAATCTGGTATTTATAAAATTTATAGGATGACCCTAATTTATATAAACCTAAAGTGATTGAATCATATGTTTGTGTCACTTGTCCACGATATACAGACTAAAAATACAGTTAAGTCCTCTACTTCAATACCTTTCTCTATCTTATACTAGGTACATGTTGAAAATCATGTAGCTATACTAATATTATAAAGGTGAAGAGTTTGTTTGTTTGAACGCGCTAATCTCAGAAACTACTGGTCCGATTTGAAAAAATATTTTAGTGTTAGATAGCCCATTTAACGAGGAAGGCTATAGACTACGCGGATGAAGTCGCGGGCTAAAGCTAGTAAATCAATATATATGTTGTACCTATTCGGGGATAGTTGCTTACATATGTATGTAATTCAGCAGCGAATGCGGACCTCGCTGAACCTTGCTCGGATTCGCTGAGTAAAATAAGCCTTCCACCTATCTGCCTCGTAATCCATAAGAGGCAAGCAAACGTTAAATGAGTCATCATCCAAAAGACCACTAGTAGTGGAATATGCAGCAACTAACCTGGATAGGAATCCACCACCTTATGTATTCCTGCCGCCGCAATAATTCTCTCGTGTTTTGATCCAGAGCTTCGAGTAGACTTTCACAGTAAACCTAACATCCCGACCACAGGAGAACGAAACACTGACACTCCTATAATGTTTATAAACCACAGTAATCTCTTCACATCATGCGACTAGAACCTACCTATGTTTGTTCGCTATATTATTATATAAATAAAAAAAACGAAATACATTTACTTAACTAAGAAGAAAACACGAAATGTGAAAAAATATTTTAATTGCACACTAGGTAATAACTCGTACCGCTTCTAAGAACCACTGAAATTTTAATTTTAAAACATTATGCGGTCGAATTAAGAAACCTCTTCCTTTTTCACTTTAAAAATAACTTCAAACCTATACACTTAGTACGTTATAAGCCAGTGTTGTACATATTAGTTTCCAAAATTACAGTTGCGGCCACCAATGGGCACATCGCTAACAAGTTCTGAAAATTCCGGATTAGTGAGGTGAGATTTTTCAAAAATTCCTTTTTTTCTTTAGTAATATGTATTTGATTATAGAAACCTACAATTAGGGGGTGACCATTAATCACAAGGTGGGCTTGATCTCATAACATCTCACTATAAGGGAGGTATGGTCAAAAAAATTCTGATACACGTATTTAATGGACGCCCCCTAACACTAAAGAAGTAATTAAGTTGCACATTTAATCACCGATTTTATTTAAAACGCAATATGCTTAGATATACTATTTATTAATCGACTCTACTTTTAATATTTACAACTCATGTTTATGTAAAATAAATAGCAATTTAAAGAAAATATTCGAGAAATAGCAAAAAAATATAAAACTACATACTCACACAAAATGCAACAAATTATCTTATATACGTATGATATTGCAATTTCTTATTTATTTCCTATGTATTTTAAAATGTATGATAACCTGAAAAAGTCAAATCCAAATTATTTTCAAAAATCCTATTAGTTGTATTGTTTTTATTTAAACATAAGAATTTTACAATGTTTTTTTGCACGGAATGTACATTGTAACCTTTGTGACATAAACGTACTATTATACAATTACTACATTTATAACAAATTGTATAATTAGTTAATGAATATATTTTAAGTCTTATAAATAGACATTCCAATTAATATTCATAACTTTTGATAACTGTTTTTAGAAGTTATTCTGAATGATGATATAATGAAAGAAAGTATAGAATATAATTATGTTTTTCAAATTGGATACACACAAATAATAATGTGTCCACAGCTTCGACGTACTCTTAAAATTCTTAATATCATTCTGTTATTATAATATTACTAATTTATATTGATATTTGATAATACCATTTTGATAAAACATGTTATTATGTAGTCCTAAGGTCTAGCGTATCGACATTTATAGATATAGCAGGTGACCCTTTTTATACATACCTTTTATTATCAATTTGATTATTATCATCATGAATAAAGAATAAGTATTCTCATAAAGTAGAACTAGCTCCTCCTGCAGCCTAGGTCGGGTTATGAAAGTGCTTATATTTAAAAATCCTTTTTACCTTTTGATACGTACTAAAAGTAAAAGGCGATTTTATGCATTGCCTGGTGGTAATACCAAATTGGAACAATGTAAAAGACAAAGCCAAAATTTCATTAATCAGCTCAATCGGTTAAAAATAATTATACATGTTTCTTAAGTAGTATAAACTATAACCATACCAAATTTCATCAAATTTTATTCAGTTAATTATGCGTAACTAATAAAACAAATTGACAAACCAACAGGCAGTCAGAAAAATAATTTAAAATTTTTTTTTGTAATTTTTTATTGTTTTTTATGTGCGGATTCCAGACTTCTGCTGTTTGTTATATGCTAAGATTTTTATTAATTACCTAAACATATAAATTTAAAAATCTAGAATGTAACTGTACATTTGTAATGTAAATTATAACACTTAATATTCAGTATTTTTTATTAATATTATATATTTTTACGTATATTGTATATGGCACGCTTTTTCCAAATTTTCTTTTCACATTTTATTATATGTATTGTTTTAGGTTGCTCGTCGCTTCGATACATTCACTGAAGTCTTTCATGCAACTTTTAAACTCCTCAATAACTATGTACATATCACCAATATGTTCATATAATTTTTATGAAATAAAAGAGCAATGTAGTTTAGCAATCAACTACACAGCCACAAAAACTGCTTTAGTCATGAATCATATGCGAAATTCTAATTGGGTGTTTGTATTCAAAGATTATATGAATAAAAAAATGACATTCACACCTACATCCATGTGTACGATATCTCTCTCTATTTCGCCATATTTTACTGGAATACTTATTTGATTAACGCAACCTCCAAGTCACTCTTATTATAGTCTAAGATCCGAAGTAAGGTCGACCTACACCGAGCTGATAATAAGATGAAACCGGTTTTATAGCAAATTTAGTATATGAGAAAATATATTAAAAATGGGTTGCCTGAAAAAATCCTGGACATTTTTTTTAAATGTTTTATTCATTAATTGGTGCAATATTACGGTTTTATTCCGATTTAAAGTAGGTATAAGACGAAGTTGCAGGAGTTGAGTTGCCTGTTACATATCTGGTTTGCCAGGTATAAACAGATAATTGTCGATGCTAGTTATTTTCACGAAATCGGATAGTAGAAAAAAAATATATCACCATATGTGAAGTTTTATTACAATTTTTACAAATTTTATTATATATTTTTTTTTAATAATTAAAAATGTTCGGTCCAGTCCAGTCCTAATATACTTATTTGACTATAAAATATGTTTTACTCTATTATCAGCTCGGTGTATATCGATGTAGGTTCAGATCTTCTACTATTACATACATAGGATTTGTGCTAACAAATCGACATTAGAATTACTATATTAGTATTAGTAGCCATTTTATTGTTCATTATATGTTCCGTTCATTGTTTCAATAATAATTGGATTCAATAATAATTTCCTCACATGCTGCTTTATGTTCCCTTTGGATTGGTTAATTCGAAATGTTTGGATGTTGAACGACAGTTTCCACTTGGGTGGTGCGAGGGTTCGTCCGTCGGATCAGGTAGCGTGGCTCGACTGCTTGCTCGCTCTGTGTCTCTTGTGCTCTGTTCATGTGCTCTGCTTGTTGCATCTCTTGTACCAAACCACGGATGATGTTTGCCTCATATCCCAAAAAGATTTCACAGAACATTGTGAGAGATACCTTAACACTTAAATGCATGCTTTAAAATACTGGCATCGTTTTGTTATAAAAATCTATCAAAAAATTCATAGAAATGTTAAGATTTTGGGTTGTTGGACTAACGATTTTTTTTTAACTATAATCATATTTGTTAAATAAAATTCGACTGAATTTCGAGCAAATTTTGTCTAATATTATGTGATATATGTAATACCACCAATGTGCCTCGTTGATATTACAATATTGTTTTACTATAAAAATAAAGGAAGGAAAAATATAGTTCCTAAACCTAAGGTTTTGTTGTTTATAACGGTCACGTTTAATGAATTTCATAAATATTTTAGGTAATAAAACTGTGTAATGATTAAAACTGTTTACCATATCATATATTCTTGATATGTTTTTTTTTCAATTTTATCGCATGTAATTGTAATATTAAATTTTAATAAATGTTTGTTGTTTGTGTACTCATAATCGTATTTAGCTTACAATTTAGTAAATATGTCTGCTAGGTCTTTTTTTAAATAAATAATTACCACAAAAACTGGCACCGATTACCTTATATTTTTTTTTAATTTGAAAGTTAAAGGCCGCTTTACACATTGAGCCAAGATGGCTCAACCTAACAGTCTAACACTTTGGCCCTATATGTCCAAGGACTGCAGTCAGAATCGGAATCGATACCAAGTAGTAAAATCTCTTATTCCTGATTTAACATACAATAGACATTGACATCTTTGAAATTTAATTATCATTAAAATAAGTATTATAACGGTTAAAATAATTGACAACCATTCAAAATACTATTTTTTGTCTTATTTTAATATTTATAATAGCACAAATAGAACAGTATATTTTTGGATGTTATATAATAGATTATACATATTATTGAAGTATGTATAGGCAGTAACGGGTTGGAAATGCGAATTGTTTGTGTTCATAATTTGATATGTAACTTGCCTTGATTATGACTATTATATCTGTTACATGCTGCTTTACCAGAATATAAAGGTGAGCTTAATTATTTGCTGTCCAAAATTGTTACTTAATCATGCATCATCCTAGCTTCAATTTCGTTAAAAATCATAAACAGTTGGAATTTTATGATTTCGTATATTATCTACTTGAATATTTTCATAGATAAATAAACGTTAACAAAAAGGTTTTACAACGCTAATAAAAGGAATTTTGGCGACATCGTGAATGAAAATGGTCGTAATTTTTACATAGTTATTGAATTTCGTGTTTATATTGAGTGAAATTAGTTAATTTAGGTGGGAATTAGATTAATTTTGTTCAGTGAAAGTGCACAAATCAAGTAATCATGAAGAAATTGGTGTATCGTCTAATTCCTCGCTACCGCCAAATCTCAATAGACAAGCTTGAGTAACGAAGCCACCGTTTTACTTAAGACCCAGACATAAGTTACTGACGACTTATGACTGATGACTAATTATAATTGATTAAAATTTATTTAAAGTTTGATGCAAATTTCTACTTGACTAATGGCAAAATACTAACGTGAAGAAGAAAACGCTAATAAAACGACTCTTTGTGTGTGAAGTTCAATTTTACCTAATATTCCTAATAAATACTTATTTATTTACGGTGTTTTCTATGTAAATATAAAATGTTGATAAAGATATACATTAAAATAATCAAAAATAATTTAACTTGTTTTGTGTACAGTTGGAATGAACACGCTAGCGGGAGGAAGCTGCCGACATACAGTGAAGCACAAAAGACAAAAAGGCCTGTAAGCAATGGGACCGTGAAATGTCAGTGCGGTGCAAGAATAGTGATCGGACAACCTATTGACGAAAATGGACAGACAGACAAACGTCCGGAATCGGTTCATATCAAATCAAACAGTAGAGTCGGATCTAAATATCTGCAAGCCTTGGCAACTAACACGGAAAACCGTAGATACGTAAAGAGAGACTCGTCCGTCGGTGAGAAGTCTGACAGGAAGAATCTATATTCAAGCCGATCTCGATCCATAGAAAACTTTCACAATCAGCATTATCTGTCCACTGAGCCGTCCTTAGCTAAGGCCGCGGTGATCGAGGAAAGTACTATGAAACACCACACGTCCTACGGAGATCTCTATAACGGTCGGATAAGTAGTAAGGAAAGCGTTAACGGTAACCGACACAGTCCTAGCCTTAACGGACAGTCAACAGACACGGACTATAGTTCGGATGGTGGGTACAAGTCTCTCCCTTCTTCCATCAACTACAATGGAACTTCACCTAAAAAAATTAGTGGCATACCTAGAAGATCTATTGAGCAAAGATTAATTTCTCCAAAACACACAAAAGCAAGTGCTATTTAGATATGATAAATATTTCGACCATGTTAACTACAACCTGATCCTGTGCATCATACAAATCTTACGAATAAATAATGACCGGTACAGTAACTCGCAAAAGTGGTTTAATTAAATGACATTAATTTTATTTGTATCTTATTCATATATCAAAAACTTTATTGATTTTGAATAATCTAGAAGAGACAGCTGAAGTTGTTGAAATTTCAATTGCTAGAAAATCGGTATTAAAGACGCGATTGCAACCAATACGATATAAGCCCCCTTACACACTTATATGACAATCAAGATCAGGTTGTAGAAGTTAACTGTAAAGTGAGTATTAAATCTTTGCCAGCAGGTCTTGTAGAGACAGTTGAGAATACATTCATAACAAAATATTAAACAATCTATCTAGCTTTTTATGAAAATTTTAGCAAAAACATAGGTTTACAGGCAACGGACTGTTAAATATTATCAATGTTAATAGTTTACGCATGTTAAGGCATAGTAATTATAAAGTGATATTATTGCTGAGGCTGAATAAAATGTGTTTTTTCTTAAAATTTTCATAAAAAAGATAGTTAAAGATAGTTATTTTAACATGATCTCAATCTGAAAAGCCACTAAGCTGTTGTGCCATTGGCAATAACTATATTTATACGCCAGTGCAAGGCTTGTTCGCATTTATTCCATTCCTCGCGAGGCTAATGATATAAGCTACGTTTACGTTCTGGATGCCAAATTGTAGTTTCTGTATGTTTATCGTCAACTATTATAGTCGTGGAGCTAGAAGTCTATTGTGTAGCTTTTAAAGTGTAAAGTAAATTATACTTTTGTGTTAAAATATACTCAATAAATGTTAGCTTTGTCCCATCAATTACGTGAAAATTGTCAAAAAATCTACCATGTTTGATGTAATGCGTTAAGTGTAACTTAATATGAATGGATTTTAATGTATTAATACTTCATTAAATGTTACTTTTCAATCCAGGTGGCAATTTTAATAAATATGAAATCAATTTAATTCATAATTATATATCTACATTTCGTAACATCATAAAAAATTTAAAAATCGTACATAGATAAAGATTAAATTGTATTTTGGCAACTAGCTCTGTGACTACGTCATGCGTTTTTTGACATTGAAATCAAAGCAAAAAAGCAATTAAAATATGGTTTGCGTATTTTTTTCATTTGTTGCACATGATATTATAATAAAATGAAGTAGATAATGTCATTCAAAAGAATCAAGCTAACCTATTGTAGTTTTAAGTTTATATTGATTGAGTTTAGGTTAATCCTATCAACAGCATATGTAAACTAGATTATTTTGTTATTTTACAATATAACAATAAAAGTATAAATTTATTGTTATATTGTATTTGAAACAATATAGCAATGATTTAGCAGTAAGCTAAATAAATCCAAATATAGTTACACAAGTGGCATCCCTAGACTATAAAATTCTTTAATCCGAAGGAACATCTACATCTTTTATTATGACGTCATTGCTTCTCGCTATGATTTCACACAATATATGACAATTAGTGGATAAAATGAGACAAAACTATTTTTTTTAGAAGTAACACTTGGTCTACACGGAAAGTACATCTGAAACGTAAGAATATCAATTGATATAGGAAAATAAATTCTTGCTGTTTACCATAGAAAATTAATTGAGTAATCTTTATAATTTTCTAGTCGTGACTCTTTGTGTAGACCAATTAATAATTTACAAACGTGTAAACAGGCGATAAAATGTTAAATTAGATTTTCTATGGTAGATGAACTAGTAGATAACGCTGTTATGTGATAAGAGTGGCTGTTAGAACTTCCCTTGTATTATATATCAATTTCACGACCTTTTAAAATAAAGTATGAATTTTGTATGTTCGTTTAAAAAAGGTATCAAATGGGTACAAAATTTTGCTTACTTTATATTCCAAGTGTCATTTATAAAGCATTTCTCTTATCGATTTTAATGTTATACTATAGTTCTTTAAATACCTAGAGAGAATTGTAATCTTCCATTATGTGTATGAATGTGGGGTTGAGATTAACTCGTGGTCGATAGATTTTAAGTTGTAAGCATCAAGTGATCAAATATTTGACGCATGTGGTATCTAATATCATTTTATATTTTTACATCATTATCCTGCCATCTTTACGCACTTTACATATTTCTGGAGCTAAAAATTAAATGCTCACCATTGTTATTGTTTGGAAGGTAGGATTACAAACAAAATTACCTAACTTGAAGTTGGTAATAGAAAGTTAATAATATGATCACCATCTACATCTCTGGTGCCTCGTGTGCATTCGTATGTCATTAAAACTATTTTAATGAAATCTTAATTTGAAATCAAGGAATAAACTTACTAAAAATTTTTAAGTCCCTTATCTACGTGACTGTACCGCAGAATTTTGCTGCGTGTTCGCAACATGCTGGATATTGCTATTCGCGATCTAGCCCGATTTATATTATAAATCCGAATGTTTGTATGTTTGTTTGTTACTCCTTCACGCAAAAAAATGTTGAGCCGATTTTCATGAAATTTGGCATACACATAAATGATAACTTGGATTAACACATAGGATAGATTTTATCCTGTAAAAAAATTCCTGTGGGACCATAAACCACGCAGGCAACGCCTAACGTAAAATGTTATTTCATCATCATCATTATCATCAGCCGGAGGTCGTCCACCGCTGGACATAGGCCTCCCCCAAAGACCAAACAGCGCCACAAGTCACGGTCACCAGACGCTTGTATCCAGCGACTCCCCGCGACTTTCTTCCATTTCATCAAAATCTTATTTACGTTATCGACTTCGACACGTTTTGCCAACGGCTTTATTAGATTTATCTTATAAAATATCGCCTCTGTGGTCTAGCGGTTCAGTTGTTGGACTTGACTGCATGAGGTCCCGGGTTCGAATCCCGGGTCGGGCAACAAAAAGAAAATCGGATTTTTCCAATT
>NJDC01000120.1:658197-695836 GCA_002245475.1 Calephelis virginiensis
GCGTAAAAATGGTTTTATATCATACGTGTAATACTATTTAAATTATGCGCTTCGGCTATGTTCGTCAAGCTTCGGAAATCCGAATGTATTTTAAAGATATCTATATAATATAGAGTTGTTATTATATAATTAGACATTTCGCTTAAATTTAGCTTGGGTCAGCCAATTTAAAAATAAAGTGTAAAAAATGTAAAGCTAAAGCGCATAATTTAAATAACAGTATTATAATCATGATTATTTGACCTTATCGCCACATTTGGGTTTCAACATCAGGTCATCATCCAAGGGCTTTCATTTTAAACCTAACATCACATATTAGAAACTTAATATTTATTTAAATCTAACATCGTCACTATCGTCGTCGTGATTCGTGACAGCCCTTCTTTACCTACTTTTAAGAAAAGATTGAAGGAACATTACTTATCGTTGACATAATAACATACTCATATATATCCTACTAAGATATTATAATAATTATAATTGTACCTGTTTTATGTTTTACACACTTTATTAGTATAGTTTTATTTATTTGTTCTAAGTATAGCTATAGTTAATTGTTTTTTGTACACGATGCCTTCCATTTTATTTTCACAGCTTATTTTTTTTTGGTTTGGCTGGAAGAAATTTCTCTAGTTAGAGATAAGCTCGCCTTTTGTGCATTTTTAACTTCTCGTCTATTTTGTGTATTTTAGTTTTTGTGTGCAATAAAGTGTTAAATAAATAAATAAATATTTTTCTTTAGAAAATTGAATGTAAAAAGACTTTTAAAAACGTTAAGCTTATAAAAAAACAATGCTGAAAACACTCTCAAAAGCCCACTTAGCTTTAAGATTATGCCAACATGGCTATGACGACATTACAATTTATGTAAATTTATGGATAGGATGAGGACTAAGAATAGGTACTTGACCCCTTGGCCATGTATAGATAATCAGTCAACTATTTTCATATTATTCAGTCCTACTTCCTAATTGATATCATATTATTCAGTCCTATCGAAATAGCCTGAATGCACGTTTTTGCCGTGTTTTGATTTGAAGGGTAGAGTAGCAGGTATGCAAGAGGCTTAACAATTCAGTCGGGATGACTACGCACCTTTGAGGTTTATTGAAAACCTACCTACAGGACTACATTAGGAGTTTTCTCTGCTTGTTTGTCTTCAAATTTCATAAAATATGTATAGGTATTAGGTACTGGGATATGTAAATGTACATTGGGTGCTTAGAGTTTTAGTCGGGAGATCATGTAAGCTAAAGTACTTTTCTTCATCTCTTCTCTGGTTTGGCTTATTTATTTCCCATTAGTTGCTTTTGAATGCCATCCTTTGTCGGACGAGATTTTTTAAATTAAAATAAAGTACTGTAATTAATGAAATAACTAGTTTAAAAAAATATTCTATGCGGTTTTTTCTAAAAAGAAATAGGGCAGTAAAAGTAAATAAAAATTCACACAAAAGGACCACGTTTTCAGAGCGTTTTTTGTGAAAACCTGCGTATTTTATCAAAGAAATTAAGAGACAAAATAGAGCCTAAAAATAAACAAAACAACTGATTTATGACAGATTTCTATGTAACACAAAGCTACAGCTTTTTTGAAAATAACCCACCCCTAAAATATTAAGCAACCAACGGCACAGAGTCGATTTTGGAACAAAGACCCTGGAGAAAGTAAATTACTTTTCTGAAAATCCGTGTCGCATGGCAAAATTATGCAGTAATGTCAAATTTCGCGTCTACTTACCGGACTACTACCGGTTTGGAGGGTCATGCTATTGACACAATTGTTGCACTTGAAGTTCGGTCCGGTCACCGCGCCGGCCGCGCATCAGTGAAAGTTTGGTTACTATATCTTTAAGTTTTGTTTAAGAATATTTTGGACAAATCACACAAAATGATCGAATGCCATAAAGCAAGCCAACCATATTATGCTTGTATTATGGGCGTATTTCAATGTTAATACACAGAAACACTTAAGTCCATACCTGCAGAGAAAGTTTAATGGACAGCCAGAACAAGAAATATAGACAAAAGTTTATGTTCCAACTTATTGGTCTGAGCCCTAAGGTTTCAACATAATTTTATGAACTCTCGCAGGTTGTGGGCGGTGAGCGAGTACCTACCTATGCTAACCCTTCCTCCAACAAGGTAAGTAAAGATTACATCATACACTATTTCCATAAAAAGTGCAGTCTGTAACTACATTAGCCAGAAATAATTAAAACAAGTTTAGATAGGTAAAAAAATCAATATTTAAAAGAATATAAAATAAAAAAACTTCCTATTGTCATAGCTCTTTTTTTCGCCACACAGTGCTGTGTGTGAAAGAATAACAATTATGTGGGGACAGCTCTTACATAACTTATTGTCGACTCCTTAAATGTAGATGTCAGGGCGGACATGACCTTAGCGTTAAGGAATCTAAGAAATGGTGGTTGCAGTTTTGGAATTATTACAAAGTCATTAAGGCAGTGTCTAGTAGGTACTGTCATTAACCTGGGTCAAAATAGTCTGATTTGAAAAATCTTCATGTCTTAGTGTCTCTTGGTAGACAGGGAATTGAATTCCGTACAGGTAGATAATAAGATTTCCGAATAAAAAATAATCACCATTTTGCTTATTATTTTTTTGTAGTGTTAGTAATTATTATGAGAAGGCACACATTACAATAAATCAAAATGGATAGGCCGTCTATCGTCTCAGCTTGTAAGGAATGTTAAACATTATCACCCGCACCCTAGGAAGAAAAAAGAAACGACAGGGTCATTTCGCCAGTTCGCGTCGCGTTTGCAGGTATGAGGGAAAATATAAAAATGTTCTAGTTCTAATTTTGAATTAGATAATACTGTAACCTATCAGTAATAATGTCGTTGTTAGGATAAATGCAAGTTTTAATCAAAACGTTTTTTTTTAAATAATTAGAATAATCAAAATAAGGCGGTTTATTCAGTTCGCGTCCATTAAATCCAAATTTTGTTCAATCATGGACCAGTTCGAGTCCACTGACTTAGAAAGAAGTTAAGGGGAGATTTTTTTAAGAATTTCAATATAGGGTTTTAACTATTTCTGTATAAAATACATATGTTCACGCCCTAATAAGTCCCTGTCAAGGTTGGCAGAAGATATCGAGTATCAAATGTCACAATTCCTACAGGCCTTCCTCGCTTCCTTTACTTTCATTCCTTTTTTCATCCAAAGAAGCTGGTTAAAGATTCTCTTGCAACCACCCTGGTATAATTTGACCATGGAATGTACACCTCGGCCTCCTCGGGTACCTATATCTTTTTTATATATCATTCTTACAATATAACCGAACCAACGGAACATACACAATCTCATTTTTGTAACAATACTTGATCTTTCTCTGAACTCACTTTTTTTAAATGCAAACGGCGTAATACAACATATTACTTCAAACACTCTCAGTTTTCCTATTTTCAAGTTTTTCTGATATACTCTATCCTTCAGTAATTTTGGGATAAGCATAGAATACAAAGTGTATGTATAATAAAAAGTGTGTGTAACGTAATGAGTATAGCGTCATGCCTTAAAACCACGCGTTGAAGTAGCTTCTACAATATTTATTTTTACGTAGCGATATTTCCATTACACACCCTTTTACTTTTACTTACCAATCTATAGTACCATCCATCAATGTTAAAAGCACTAGCGAGATAAACAATCTTATTCATTTATTCCAGCACTACGTCTACTAAAACTCTTGCATCAGTTCTGGCTACTTCACTTTCTAGTGTATTACTTTGGCTTTATTCGGATGCCGTTTGTGCCGGTCTCTTTCAAATCATCATTCATAGTTGATAAGTGTTTGCAGCTCAGATAATTTGGATTACAAAAGTACAACATCCTTTGCACATAGTAGACAGTTAACCACTTGGTTACATAATTTTTAAGTGACTCTAAAAAAGATGACGTTCTCAAATCGACTTAAAGACTATTTTTGTAAGCGATTACTCGACAAATCATCAATCGATTTTGATGGTTCCTTTTTAAAAACACAAGTCGTAATTCCGATGTAGTCCCATATTAGTTTTATCATTATTCGACTAGTGGGTTTAAGGTTATACTTGACATCATTAATGATATTTTTCTTTTATCATAATAATATGGATGCGAATTGGCAATTTTAATAAGTACAGCAACAATGGCAAAAAAATATTAGCTCTTTGTATTGAAATGAAGCGTTTATTTTTGGTGTTCACAAATAAATTTAACACATCTGTTAACTAAACAAGCTTTATTAATTTTCATGCGTCATAATTGAAGTAGAATTGCGTTGGGAACAACATGTAACAAAAATAGTAGCGTAGCATATTATACTACAAAATTATATATTTCTTAATGGACTCCATCACTTAATATAATTTTCTTATTTTTAAATTGGTCGTTTGACCATTATTGTTGTTATATAGAATATATATTCGATTAATAATTACTCTGGTGAATATTTGTACTATTGTATTGTAAAATTCACCATTTCAATGAATTCATAATGTAAGATGAAACGACACGTACAGAAAACTTAACTAATAAGGAAAAATCTGCCTTAACTGAATCGGTATGAGAACAGGTATCAATAATTTATCTTGTACATAGGCATAATAAAAGGTACCCATAATAAAATATAAATAAGACGAAATCTGTACATGAAATGGTTTTTTAAATAGTGATTGGTACGTATTATATATTGCATACAGGATCTTTACCAAAGACTTAATTTGAATAGGAAATTTTGTCAGTTTGTTTGTTTATTTTTGACAAAAAACTCCTAAAAGAATTCTAACACTTTTGTAAGTAGTAACCCGGGTCAGCATTTAAAAATAAATATTTCGTTCCTATCACTAACCACAAAAAGTCCCTTCAACGTGTATACAAATTCGCGGGTAACAATATAAAAAAAGAATTGACGTGGCTACAAATTCCGACAGAAGTAATAACGATATTTAAGAAATTGGATAGCAGCTGCAAGCAATTTCAAACAGATGAAACGACAATCAATGGTTAAACCATCCGGACAGTCGTTTAAGGCACATAACCATTGTTTTCTCTATGGTGAACAATAAATTCAATATAAAACGACATTTACGATATAACCGACCCATAAATTAAAACCGTCTGTTGGTGGCCTTGAAACATTGAAAAATTAACCAAGAAACGCGCTTCGCTTTTTACGGTAATCGCTATTTTTTACGGTAATTATTGATATTTAGACGGTTTTTCGCATAGTTGAGATTTATTATTTTTCTGAAGAGGAAAAGTTATATATACGGTTCGTTTGTCTGAATATGTGTATATCTAAGGTATTGTATTATAGATTGAAACGACTTTTCATTATCTTAACATGTTAATATAACATTATTATATTATTTTTTAATATTTTTAAGCGACTTTTGCGAACTGGACCGTGGACGCGAACAGGCGAACTCACCCTGTAGACATTTCTACGGGGTGACATTTCTTGAAGTAGGTATCTTTAATTCAAGGATGAAATTCAGGTTAAGGGTAAATTCAGGTAAAAAATATACAAATTGGTCTAACCAGCAAGCAAATTATATGCTTGTAAAAAAAAGTAAATATTTTGAAAATAATTACTACTAGCAAAACATTTATAGTCGTATTATTGTAGTGCATGTGATCAAGGTAGATATGGGGCTCATTATCTACGGACTAAGGGTAAAGACTAGATTAGCCTTAACTATTTTAATTTCAATAATATTGTGAATAGTTTTCGTTGTTGAACCTTGGACAAGCATCGATAAGCGAAGGGATCACGACACAGCCGGTCAGTCGGCACGGTTGGTACTCCGAGGCGGTTACGCGCTTGTGTAACACGAAATTACTTTGCCACGGTTTTTACCGCGAAATCGAGTGCAGCTTCCACAGTGCGAGTTAAAGTGATTAAAACTCTGGTGGATTTAAGTCTTATGCTATTGATTTAAAATCTAGATTTGTAAGGTGGGTAAAAAATTTAAATTCCATTTTTAAATGTGGTCATCAATACGAAGTAATAATATATACGCCTATGGTGGTCATCATTAAAGGTATAAAACGAAAATAAAATCGGCGTATTTCTTAAATTGAAATTTCTTCGTTATGTTTGTTTTGGTGGTTTCATTTAGGTAAGTAAATAAATTTAAAATATTTATAGGAAAAAATCAGCACACGTATCAAGTAAAAATGTTAAAATCAGCTTTAAATACCTATAGCAGCTTATGGGCTACAAGGTTCTTTTACTTCTAAAGTATATTCACGCCCATATCCCCGAAGAGGCAGGCAGCACAACCAGGGCACCCACGACTGGCCGAGGGTACTAAGTCCCTCTATGGGATGGGTGGCAAGCCTATCGAGAAACCGGGTATTCAATCCCGGGCAACCTTTTTTTATGAGAAAATTGGAAATACCACATTTTCTTAGTCGCACAATGTGATAGGTGGCAAGCCTATCGCCGACCGGGCACATATCAAATCCCAGGCAACGTTATTTTTATTAGAAATTGCCCGACCCGGGGATCGAACGCGGGGCCAAGTCAAGTCCGACGCCCGCGCAGGACCACTATAAGGTCCAATCTATATTTATGTCAAACTTTATTAAAATGGGTTTAGTAGTTTTGTTGTGACAGCTAGAGATACGTGCGGCAGGTTACGAATTTTGTTTAAATGTAATTATTTAACCTTTTGTATTGCTAACTTTTAGAATTCTGTTGCAAAATTGCGTTCTCTAATGTGCCTAAAATTTATTTACTTTGAAGATTTATTTTATTTATTTTCACGTGAATATGTCTAATAATTCTTACCAAAAGACTAATTCAGCTACCTATTGCATTGTGTTTTAGTTTTATCCTACTTGTTATTATAAATTCGAAAGTTTGTGTATGTATATGTTATTCTGTTTTGAGGTAAAACACCCGAATGCTTTTGATAGGTTTTGCATTGAAATATATATCACGTCGGAGAACGATGCCGGCAGGGAAAATATTATAGACAATATTAATAAGTAGAGATTTTGCGTACTAGGTACGTAAAACATACTAGGTAGGTATATTAAAGTATATTATCGCCTTGGCACCCTCAGTAGTCACTTAATATTACATGTTAAATACTGCCTTCATTTTTGGCTTAGTAAATAATGTGTTTGTAAATCATTGATCACAGTTTGACAGTTCTAACTAAAAGTTACAAACCTGGGTCTTTTTCTTTTTGTCCCAAACTTGATGATTTTCGCCTATTTTGCGTCGGAGACGTAAAATGACGCTACTCTTACCATCCCGATTCCTCCGTGAAGCCAAGCAACTTACTGCCATTGCTTAAGCCATTACTTAAGGGAGTAACATCGAAGTTCCGAGCTATTTTAGCCGATAGCTGGTCATACCCTCACACTGAATTAACACATGGGTATATTCTTCTGTCTTCATGCAAGATCTGTATGGAAGTATGGAATGGTCCATGTTCTGTGAATACTTCCGTGATGATACGGAATTTCTCAGAAGTCGCAGGTCAACTATATCAAGGACTAGTTTAGCTTGTTTACAGTCCTCGCGACCAGTCCAGTGTAAGTTGTGTTGTAGAATTGAATGTTGTCCCAGTCGTGATCGTTATCGGTTCTTACCTATGGGGTGACGGGTTCTGGTCCCATAATGGCCATGTTTGATGCACGACAGGCTATTTCGTCTGCCGCATTATTCCCTCGAGCTTAGCTGTGTACTTTTGCGCGCGCGTGTGTGTTTGTGTGTGTGTGTGTGTGTGTTTGTAAACTGGTGCAGAGGGATAAGGTTTAGTATATTTCAATTGCTATGTTTGTGTGTTGGTGTCGTACAGCCCGTTATTACCATTCACGCTCAACTTTGAAAGCATCGTAGTTTGTTCACAATGATGGAGAATGTACCTAGTTCGAGGCGAGGAAGCCACAGCGCAAAATGACATAATCCGTCTTTTCATGGCTGAGTAAAGCCATAGACGATTTCCGGGGTTAGGCCTAAATTCTTAGCAATCATTCTGCAATATTGCCAGATTGAATTTAAATTTATAAATGTATCGTCCAGCTCAGCTTGTTACCCAGAATCACTCCTAAATAATTAATGTAAGATCAGCTGAAGCTCCCTATTGGTTTCTTTGTTTGTGAGAGTGGTACGTAACAATCACTGTATCCGAAGGTGGTGACAAGGGTCTCCGAAACCGGCGTGTTTGAATAAAAAAGGTTATGAATGTGGAGGAAGCCAGGCAATTCTACCAAGATCGTGAGATTTAGCACTCGATACTCGCTGCCTAGATATAAGATATGTACCTATGTATGTAAATTAGGATATAATATATTAACGCGTAGATTGGCTCTAATGTTTTTGTTTTAAAGTAAGTACTTATTTACATAATTTACAGATTAACCCGTATTTTTTTCAATTCATAGGTTTTATAATTTACATTATAAACATAACAATACTCGGTATAAAGTGACCAAATAACTTAAAAGTCAAGAATGTAGAGCCTAAATAAACAGCTGAAAGTACAGAAGGGTTACCATAAGCTCTTATAACAGCATTAATTCAATAATACTAATTGACATCGGAGAAAACAACCTTATGACTTATATCATATGAAATGAAATGAAAATGAAGTTTATTTATTAGCGGAACATGTGTGTTTAAAGGTTGTTACAGAATACTTATTCATACCAACATATTCTACCACATTGTGGTGTGCAAATATCTAACTAAATTAAATATTTTGTATTTTTTATTTTTGTTATTGATATATTTTAACATATAAATTCGTTTAAATTCGTTAGCACTAATTAATTAAAGCAAAAATTTTAACGATCGAGTTTTACCCTATCTACCATACACTACCACCGTTTCCAAACCTAGCCAGACAGGAGAAGAAACGGCAAAACAAACTCATGAAGTTGCATATACTCGTAAAGGTGCAACAATTAGCAAGATGGAAATAATACTGCTTTAAGCGTTCAATTTAGGGCCCCAGGGAACTGATTATGTATCTCAGTTTCCAAACCTAGCCAGAAAGGAGAAGAAACGGCAAAACAAACTCATAAAGTTGCATATACTCGTAAAGATGCAACATTTAGCAGGATGGAAATAATACTGCTTTAAGGTAGGGCCCCAGGGGACTGATTATGTATCTCAGTTGCCAACTCAAAATGGAAAAGTGTACATCAAATGACGTCATTTGTGTTTGCTATCTCTATTGGATTTCACTTGGTCACTGGAGATAGCAAATATAAAACACGTCATTTGACAACTATTTGACGTACACTTTTCCATTTTAGTTGGCAACTAAGATACATAATCAGCATACCTGGTCATCTTAAGCTGGTGTTGAACTTTGTAATAAATTCCAATCATAGTAATATCATGAGTGTAAGTTTGTACGTCTATTTCGACTAATTTTATTTATTTGTTTAATTAGGGTTATCGTTTACTGCAAATAAAGTTTCTGTAGATATAGGTGGGGGTACAGTTAGGGCTGATTTCACCACCAATCATATTGTAAACCAAGTTTAGCAGAAGCAGGTAAAACTAAGTTCCGTGCTAATGAGCTCAAATACCTGCACCTACCTACCTACCTACGCCAAGTACTCTCTTAAACTTGACAATATTCTTATGCCCAAGCCCCGATAATATACTTATCACGTCAAATAGCTTAATAATAACCAAACTTTGACAATATTTGATGATAATTGACACTCTTGACTATAGATTAAATTCGATTTTACGTTGATCTAGTTTAAATTCAGCGGTGAAATCCAGCATTAGTTGTCTTAGTATACAAACCTTAATATTAGTTAGTTTTAACTGCCTTGTTGGTCGAGGGGTTAGCGTACACATCTAACTCACTGATCAACTGCGAAACTCGTGTTTGATTCCCGACGGGGATTTGCATTTATGTAATTAATATCTATATGTCTGTATCTGGGTGCTGTTTAAATCTATTACAGTAGGTAGCTAATTATTTCTATGACTTATTAACGTCGGCAGTAATAAGTATATAATTTGCTAACTTTTTGGGGTTAGTTTCAATGTGTGATTTGTGGTTAAAATATATACTTGCTTGTTTTTGGAAAAAAAAATATTAATCAAAAACTGGTTTTTTAGAAGAATTTAATTATATTTTTTAGTATAATGTATGAATATATTTTACCAGGCGAAAAACAAGTTTAATATAATCGTCACGCCTTACAAATCAGTTTATTTTAAACTGCTCCTGTGTGAGAAACTGAGATTTAGCCATATTAAAAATTCATTATTTATAAGCTAGAACCAATTTATTAATTTCAAGCTCATAATTTTAAGAGCGACTCGGAATAAAACATCTTTATATGGATAATAATGTACTAGCTGTCCCCACGGATTTCGTTTCACTCGTTCAGTTTATTTAAGAAAAATTAAAATGTTGTTTTTCCTAGTTTCCTCGCAGGTTTTCTTGGATAAATAATTATAAAACCAAAATTAACCAATTAGTTACATAGTCGGACATACATTTAGGCAATATATTTTTATTTACTAGCCGACCCGGCGAAATTTGCATCGCTCGACTTAACAGCTACTAGCAGTTTGTATGGATTAACGCATTAATTTTCTATTGTCCCTGAAATTTTTAAGGTTTTTCTTTCATAAGACCTTCTCCTAACAATAAGTAACGCAACAAAAAACGAATAAGCAAAGTAAGGGTTTTGTTATATGAAATTATAGACACATAAAAGTAAAAAGAAAGTATCTTCACGCCCATATCCCCGAAGAGGTAGGCAGAGACACAACCAGGGCACCCACGACTAGCCGAAGACACGAAACCCCACAATGTGATAGGTGACAAGCCTATCGATAACCGGACACACATCCAATCCCGAGTAACATTTTTTTTATTAGAAAATAGGAAAAACCCCATTTTCTTTTTGTTGCCTAACCCGGAAATCGAACCCGTCGAATGCAGTCAAGTCCAACACCCTGACTGCTAGACTAAAGCGGCGATTATTATACATACCTATGTTAGCTGATCCGACGAACTTTATACTGCCGAAATTTGGTGGATTACCAAAAGGATCCTCTTTTTAGACACTCTACAATTGTCGTTTTAAACAATCCAGAAACTAATAGAAATATACCAACATTTCACGAAATTGCAACCAAATTGGTAGAGCCTAACTTCGGTCCTAAACCGACTTATCTGTAGGGTTACTCATGCATCTCGATATCATGCGAATTGGAAATTGGAATCGTATATGTCACTTTAGGTACTTTTGAACACAGTATAAGGGGATTATTAACATTTAGTTACAAATAAATTCAACGAATAGAATAAAATAATTTACTATTTACTATTAACTAAATGTCAATAATTCGCTAGAATTGTGTTCAGGAGTACCTAAAATGACATATTCGATTCCAATTTCCAATAATGCATGAATCGAGCGTCGAGAGTAACCCTACTGGTCTGTTTCTTTAGGTACATTGCACCACTTAAAAAATGATTCCGTAGAAAAATGCTTATCATAAATAAAAAAAAATATTCATGTGCCAATTCGTGTGTCATCTGATGAGGATGTAGTCACCAAGGAAGCATCACTACATAGTATAAAACAAAGTCACTTCCTCTGTCCCTTTGTATGCAGGCTAGCCACCTATCACATTGTGCGACTTCGTGTCTTCGGCTAGTTGTGGGTGCCCTGATTGTGCCTCTGTATACATCTTCGAAGATATGGGCGTGAAGGTACTTAGGTAGGTAGAAGGTAGGGGGCCTTAACTATTCCTGGCACCGTCATGATTAATAACACTGGCATGTTCCGGTCCATAGGGTTCCGAAGAATATGGTAGTTGGTAGACTTGAACAATTGGTCTTACATCCCGACCGCAGGACAGTAACCTGCAACATTTATGGTATCTTTAGGCCACGGTTGTTTTTTATTGTCGGTTGTTGCTGTCACCATAAGACGTGTGTTTGTTCGCTGCCTTATAACAAAAATATATGGTTCGAAGGATGTATATGTTGTTACTAACGTCAGTGCTTCTCACTGTGGTGATTCGGTTTTTGTATCATTGGCCTTCAAAATACCTTGTTGACGGTATCCATCCACCGTCAGGGAACCATAAGCTCTTAAAACAATATTACTTTAATAATACTTATTGTCATTGGAGAAAGACAACCTTATGACGTATGGCTATAAATAAAAATATAAATCGACATTTAGTAATATGGAAATAATACTGCTTTTTGCGTTCATGGTAGGGCTCCAGGTCATCCATGCTTGCTTCTCTTCCGTAATATAAAAACATATCCATTTCCTATTGTGAACTGAAGTAGGTTAAACATTAAACTATCATTTTGATGCCATTGATTATTCGGTTTTATCAACAAGTAGCAAACTGTAACAGTGATAATGCTATCATAAGGGTCACAGCTGTCATAGCCATGCAAGAGTCAAACTTGTATCGAGTAGAACCCGTATCTTAATGGGTATTACTTATGAATATTGTCTATTATCACTGGTACTATTACTAGTGAATATTGGTGACTTTTTACGAGAGAATAGAGGATCTATTATATCATTTACATTTTACCTGAAGTAAAATACTCGTATTCCGATACATGTATTCCAATGTTTTAATAAATAATACTTAAAATTTTATAATATATTTTGAAGTTGTAAAAACCGCGAGGTTGGCAATGCATTAGTCATTAAAAAAACATAAACAATAGTAAATACGTAAATAGATACCAGAATAAATTTAATAAACACCCAAAACCGGAAATGTAGACATCTAATGTTCATCACACAATTGCTTGTCCCCGTCGGGATTCGAACCAGTGCCTCGCCGTTGACCGGTAGAGTCAGGCGTGTACGCAAGTCTCTCGACCAACGAAGTGGTTTTAATATGGAAAATTATTAAGTTGATAATTTGTTAAAATTCCATGCACGAAAAAAGTAATAAAATTAAAATATATTGAACATTTAGTTACGGCTCTTTTGCACCAGGACTTTTGGTTTAGTTACAACGCCACTGATCTAAGTAATTCCCTTTACAGTCCGGTGAAGTAGCCGCGATGTTAGCAACATATTAGCCATTTCAAAAAAAGTAATTCCCTATGGAAACAGAAAAAAGTGTAATAATTTAGTCCAAACATTTTTTGAAAGATAGCAAGCAACAATTTAATCATTTCCATTGTTTGGGGGCTATCATAATTATCGCAATCATGATTATAAGGTCATTAAACTTACACGTTTTTTCACACATTCACCAAACTAGTTTCTTCAAACGGTAATTAGGTAGCAGATGGACACGAGTAGGTACTGATGGACCAAATCTGATCAGTGCGGTTACTTTTAAATCTCGATTTCATGCAAATTGAAATCGGATTTATGTCATTTTGTTCTCTTGAGGACAATACTAGAGAATTATTAACACTAGTGGTCGCCAATTGGTCGAGATTCGACCAAAATAAATTTTAATATCTTGTTACTACAACTACTTTTTTTCAAACTCTTTAGTGCGCCATCTGTGATCTTTTATCGTTATCATCAATATATTTGTTGGTGTGAGTCAAATGCATGGTTGTGTGGGTAATGTTTTATTTATTGATATAATGTACTTTTTAAGCATTATTATTGAATAATATAAGCGTTCTGCACTTCTCCTATACATAAACTATAAGTGTGCCAAATTTTATTCTCCTGCGTCGGCGCAATTTTCGTAAAAAGAGGTCCAAAATTTTGGCATCACATAGTAATATTTAGATTTAGTTAATAGCAAATAATTTATTAAAACGGGTTTTTCTTATACAATAGTAGGCAAACGAGCAAGTGGGTCAATGAAAATGATCACCATGGACATCCGCAACACGAGGAGTATCACAGATGCGTTGCCGAGCTTTAAGGAATTAGTACGCTCTTTTCTTGAAGGTTCCTAAATAATGAGGTTCGTTGATTTTTTGGAAATGATGTTAATAATTAGCTAGTACTGTGTTCAAAAGTGCAAAAAGTCACACATCAGTTTCCAATTTCCATGAAATCGAGAATCAAGAGTAATACTATTGGTCTTGCAACTTTGAAAGCTTGCTTTGCTCTTATTCTAGTTGTCAACCAACGTCCTAAAAGGGGCTTCTCAGTTATTTTTTTATGATATCGGAAGGCAAACAAGCAGACGGATTTCCTGATGTCAAGAAATTCACGCCGCCTAGAGACACCAAAGGTGGTAATGGTGCGTTGAGAACCTGAGTGTTAGGCCTCGAGCAAAAGTAAGTTTACCGGCTACCTTGCCCTCCAAACCGGAACACGTAATGACGTTATGGCGGCAGAAATAGTAAAGGCGGTGCCCGGTGGTACTAATACGGGCGAGTCGCTCCGAAACTCTATCTACCTCCTAGTAATAGTTAGTTTAGTAGTAGTTAGACAGTAGGTATGTACCACATTGTTTGCTAGCTTACATGTGATACCTGAGAACTGGCCTAACTGAAAGCTACTAGATTAATTTTGACCGTATATTCACTGCTTGAAGATGCAACAAGAAAGTCCTTGGAGATTCGGATCGAAACTTGAGATGAGATGAGCTTGACGAAATTGCTATTTACCTAATCTATTTTGACGACTCTTGGTCGAGAGGTTAGCGTACAGCCCTGACTCCTTCGGCTAAATGCAAGGTTCGATTCCTCGCGTTTTTGTGATGAACATCTGGATGTCGGCATATCTGGGTCTGGGTGTGTATATTAAATTTATTTGAATGTCTGTTTAAGTATATCTATGTATTAGATTCGTTGTCTAACACCCATAATAAAGCATAGTATAGTTTGCTTACTTTGCTAAATTTCTAAAACTAGTAGATTTGTATGATTTATGCAAGGATATTTATTTTTATATTGATATTTTATTTTTGAAAATAATCGGGATAATAGTAGAGATAAGCACAATTTTTAATTAAGTACGTTTTTGTAGTAAAATAATTAATGGATTATTATAAGTGAATAAGTGTAATTAAAAAAACAAATGAAGCATTTGTTAGAAATGAAACTAACGTTAAAGTTATTAAAATTTGATTTTCTAAACAGAAAAAAATAAATAGAGTTTTTACAAAGTTTTTTAAGAGATTTTACTAGACATTTTTCAAAACCCTCAAGCATTTCTAAAACCCTTGAATCAAAGAAATATCTTAAGGCCCCACACTTAGTCAGCCAGAAGAGCCAATCGCCGCACTCCCCCGTTCCATTATTACTATGAAATAATTGCGCTCTAAAGTAAATGTCTTAAGTGACAAATAACTATTTTTGACACTATAAAAGTAATTTGAAAAAAAAGTATAAAAACTGAAACGACTATCTTTTAGGTATAATACTTATCTATGTTTATGTTAAATCTGGTGTCGATATTTTCATAATTGAAGTAAACAGATGGGTTTTGCTTTCAAAAAAAGGTTAACTTTTTGATTTTTTTCTATCGAGCAAAGTGAAATGAATCGTGTATTGGAAACAATAGTCTTGTAAAGCATATTAACGTTAATCTTGTTTATTTTTGTCATCAAAATCCATGATTTCTTTGTATGAAAAAAACATTATATTGCTGACGTATTTTAGCGTACATGGACTCTTAAAAAGTCTCAAAGTTCTGGGAATTCCTGGAACTTTGATTGAAGGCTATCTCGTGTCCCGGGACTTTAAAATTGTTGGTAACTACCAATCCTAGCCAAGCAGGACTGGAGATAGTATCTTCATAGAACTGATGCAAAAATGCAGCGCGGACAGTCCTGCAAGCTTATTCTAGTTTTACATGTATACAAATGATTATAACATTAATTTGTTTATGACATAATATATAATATACTAATTAATATGTTTAATTTTCATAATTTACAAAACAATTGATAGACCAAGAGGATGTTTACTTTTATTATCAGTCATGACACTCCGGTTAGTCTCATCAAAGAATAGTTACCGTAGTACTAGCACTCAATACAGGTACTAGCAATTAGATTAAATACTAAATCTACCACCGGATCGGAACGCGTGGTCTTACGTTACCAAGATACGGAAAGAAACTCAGCGGGCTTGTCTTTTTTTACTTATTTTAAAATATGTATACAATAATTAATGTAATGATGCATTACATTTATAAGAGATTGGCATGACAAGCAATTAATCCCAAGCAGTTTTATCAGCTAAATATTCAGCAATGGTATAATAACCCTTTTCATTTAATTTACATTTAATACATTTTTTAAATTTATTAATTGGAAGTTCTTTCATATAATTGGGAAGTTTATTCTAAAACTGTATACATTGGCCCATGAAAGAATGACTTAACTCTGTGGAGACGAGACACATGCACAGCAAGATCATTTTTATGCCTTGTCTTGATATAAAATTTTCAAAGATATACTGGGATGCTATATTTAGAATTTCGATTTCTTTGATTTTTTATCTCAGGGAAACTCTTGGGCCTAGGTTACAAATTACCCTTATGGCTCTCTTTTGTAAAATATAGTATTTATTTCGACAGAACTCCCCCAGAGAAGAATTCCATACGACATGATGCTATGAAAATAACTAAAATAAACCATCCTAACCGTTTCAACATCAGTTAACTGTATCATTTTTTTAACAGCATACGCTGCTAAACTTAACCTATTTTTTATTAACAAGTTTATCAATGTGCGGGCCCCATCGCATTTTTGTATCAATTGTTAGTCCTAAAACCGTAGTAGAATCTACAAGGTCCAGCTTATTCCCATTAAGTTGTACGTTGGTATCTACTTGCCTTACATTTTGCGTTGAAAATTTAAAACAATTCGTTTTTTTTTCATTCAATCGCATTGTTCGTTTCGTCATACTTACCAAGTTGTCTTATCACTTTAAATATAAATGAAGTGTCATCCGCGAACAACACGATTTCGTGTTTTCCTCTTGCGTAGTAAGGTAAGTCATTAATATATACAAGGAACAAAAATTGACCAAGAATTGAGCTCTGGGGGATACCCATTGTAACAGCAGCACCTGTAGATTTTTTACCACTAATTACAACTTTCTGAATTTTCTCATTTAAATAAGAAATCAGAAGATCGAGTGCTTCATTTCTAATTCCATAATGGCGTGGTGACTATTTTGTCTCTTTCTTACCAATAGTTATGTAAATGAATATCCCTAGATAAATCACACAAAGCTAAACCCAAAGTAAGCAAATTATACGCTTTTTTATGTCAGACAACAAAACTAATAGATACTAGCGATTAGTTGAAACTGCCTATTTCTCCTTCTTCCTGGAATATCCGATATTACGGTATTTACCATTCATGTACAACAAAACAAAATAGTACAAGTGTTTATCTAGAGCAGATCCAAGGTTGGAGTCATTAGGGTCATAAACCCCATGGGAAGAGGGCCTACTATATTTTGGTCTATCCTGAATGAATCTTAAGTATATGCCTTACCTGGCTTAAAGACAGGATCCGTCCGTGCGACTTATTACCAAAAGTAGAAAATATATATATAATTAAACTAGGTATAACAACACTTAAGTAAAAGCTATTTCACGTAAAGTTGTATTTATACCCATCTATGTACCTACCTTAAGAAAACAAATAATGTACAAGTATAAATACACAGAATTTTACAGAGACAACAAACTAAGCACTGGAGCATAACATAACATCATTACCTAACTTATTTTTTAGGAGTTTTGGCACCATCGAGAGAATAGATGGTCGAAGTTTTTTCATTTTTTTTTTATAATTATTGAATTTCGTGTTTATATTGATTGTAATTAGTCAATTTTTGTGACATTTTGTAGTTTTGTTCAGTAAAAGTACACAAATGAAATAATCATGAAGAAATTAGCGTAGCGTGTATTTCCCCTTTGACGCCTAATACCACTATATGAGCTTGAGTAATGAGGCCACCGCTTTAACCAAGACCCGACATGACTTTAATTGACGACTTGTGACTAATTTTGAATAAGCGAAACCTGATTTTGGTAAAACAGTTAACTTGATGAAAATTTCTACTTGACTAATGGCAAAATGCTTACGCGAATCCTAAAAACTAAAGAAAGAAAGAAACTTATTTTTTGCAATAAAATCTATTTTTAATGACTACCATGTTGCTTACCTCGCGGTTTTTACAACTTCAGCGGGTTTCAGATAAAATCTAAAAAGTGCAAGTTGTTGATTTCGCCACTATGTTTAATGTCGCTATGGTTAATGTTAGGTACTAGTGTGGTCTGGTGGTACTTTGTTGGCGTTTATTACATAAGATCCCGTGTTGGTTACATATATCGGGCAACTCAAAATAAGTTTAATTTTCTAATAAAACAACGTTACTTAAGATTGGATAAGCACCAGGTTGGGGATAGATTTACCACCTATCACATTGTGGGACTAAGAAGCATCTTAGGCTAATCGTGGGTGCCGTTTGTACCTCCGCTTACTTATTTGACGATACCATTGGAATTTCCAAATTATAAAACACCACTAAAAATGCAAAATAATAGCACCATAAACAAACAAATATTTGTTTGAAATTATCATTGATGTAATGAATATCTTCCGAAATCATGGCCGCTGTTTTGACGTCGTGCTACAGTTACGAAACAAAATAATTTTAACTTGAAAGAAATCTAAAACAACAGATGGGTGTTCTTTTCTTTTCACTCAGTATTGTCGGTTAGCCAATAAATTTTCTTTATTTCACGTAAACCTACAAGAGGCACCTGTGACGCGTCTATACAATAATAAATCTAACACCGGATCGGAACGCGGCCTCACACTGAGAAGATCCGGCAAGAAACTCAGCGGGCTTGTCTTTTTTTACTTATTTTAAAATATGTATACAATAATTAATGTAATGATGCATTACATTTATAAGAGATTGGCATGAGGAGCAATTAATCCCAAGCAGTTTTATCAGCTAATTATTCAGCAATGTTAAATTCCTAAAAACGTAGTAAAGAAAAAAAAAGGCCCAACTTGTTCCCATTAAGTTGTACGTTGGTATTTACTTGCCTCACATTTGGCATTGAAAATTTAATACAATTAGGTTTTTTTTCATTCAAAAAAGATTATTTACTTAAACCAGTGTACAACTTTTGAAATCGCATTGTTCCTTTCGTCATACTTACCCAGTTGTCTTTTCACTTTAACTATAAGTGAAGTGTCATCCGCGAACAATACAATTTCGTATTTATCTCTTACGTAGTAAGGTAAGTCATTAATATATACAAGGAACAAAAATGGACCAAGAATAGAGCCCTGGGAGACACCCATCATTACAGCAGCACCTGTCGATTTTTTACCGTTAATCACAACCTTCTGCATTCTCCCATTCAAATAAGAAATCAGAAGATCGTGTGCCTTATTTCTAATTCCATAATGGCGCAGTTTCCTGATCAATGTATCGTGGCTTACGCAATCGAACGCTTTGGACAAATCACAGAACACCCCGATTGCATCCTGAGTATCCTCCCATCACTCATAAATTTTCTTCAATAATTTCACACCAGCATCGTCTGTTGATCTACCCCTTGTAAAATCAAACTGTTTATCATGAAATAATCCTAATCTAAATATAGTAACATTTGATTCAATATATTTTTTTCAAATATTTTACTCAGGGTACGCAGAATGGAGATAGGTCGGTAGTTGGAGGGATCAGAAGAACTTCCAGATTTAAATACAGGTATAACTTTACTAAGTTTCATTAGATCAGGAAACACACCATTTGAAACACAACAGTTAAATATTACAGCTAAATATGGAGCAATAACATTAATTACTGAAGCAATAACTTTAAAAGAATGTCTAATGATTTAAAGATTTTTAATATATCGGACGCATCAACAAACGAAAATTCAAAACTACTTTTATATTCATCTACATTTTGCTTTAGCTATGATTCTGCAGCACTGGGTGATGAATTGAGAGCTTTAGTAGTTTCAGCTGCAATACCGCTGAAGAATTTTTCAAACTCTGTGGCTACGTCTAATTTTTCTTTCACATTCAAATCGTCTATTTTCAAGTGATATTAATTATTGAAAATTCTGTTTCTTCCTGTTTCACATTAATAATATTCCAAGTAGCTTTTATTTTATTTGTTGACAGTTTAACAATACTTTTTTAGATATATAGGTTTCGCAATCTTACAAGCTTTTTTTAAAAAAATATATTTCTTTACTTATTCTTTAAATGCAATGCTATGATTGAAAGTTATTTCATAATACAACTTATATAACCTTTTCCTACTTTTATGAATACCCAATTTTGCCCATTCACTGTGCCAAAGCCAAAAGCTGTGTGATTACTATTTACTGTCATTTTTTAGAGGTAAAAGTCTGATGATGTACAGTTTGTATTAATGTAAGTAATGATTCAAAAGTTTTGGATCATCATGATACGGCAACTTTGGTAATTCTTCCATTAACAATGTCTCAAATCTTTTTAAGCGATTCGCATTAACAGGAACAAAAATAACATCTTTTCTTTGAGCTTTTTGTATACTTCTTGGCAATTCGACTAATAGTCCACAGTGGTCTGAATCTATTTCTTTAACAATTGATTTAATAACAGGTGTCATATTTGTAAATATATTGTCAATACAAGTGGCACTTGTAGCTTATCCTAGAGGGCTCAAAGAAAACGCTATGCAAATTGTGTAATCTAAACAGATTTAAAAACTTAAGTGACTGCGTTGATGATTCTAATATGTTTATATTGAAGTCACCACAGATAATAACGTTAGTCCTTGAATTAGACACTTTTAATAGGACCTCTTACATTCTAAATTCAAATTCATCTTAGGGTGTACAAGGGGATTGTATACACTTATTACAATAAATTGCTCAAACTCAATGCAAGCAATCTCAATAACTCATTCAACAGAAAGGCTCACAATATCTCTGCGTTCTTTAAATTTAATATTTTTACTAACAATAATTAAGGAGCCATCATGTATCATTGTTGTTCTGCTGAATGAGCTAGCAACCTGGTAATTATTGAAGTTGAACATGAGCTGATGGCTTTTAAGCCAATGTTCTGTTATAAATAATATATCTATATTGTTACAACTCATAAACAACTCCAATTTAAAATATATACTTAGGTACTTATTTATCTTCACACCATGTCCCTGACGGGGCAGGCATAGAGTATTTAAATATCTAACTTTAGCACAATAGGTATTGCACTCGATTTGTTGAAGAATATTCTCTGCAGGTGCCTGGTGGGTATTTGTTAGATATATAATACCACGTTTTTAAAAGCAGGCTGTTCAGTAGGTATGTATATTGTTTGAAGTGTAATGTATTCTTAGTAACGAACCGTGAGGTTGGAAGAATTTAAATCTTTTATCCCTATATCTGTATTTTTTAAACTTTTAGAATTAAAATCAGAATAGGAAAAATCTTTATTAACATAGAACCATACAAGTGGTACTTGTGCGCGTCGACATTTTTATAAACGACTACCGGATCGGAATCCCGTCCACAGACTGACAAGATAGGACAAGAGAAACTCAGCGGGCTAGTCTTTTTTCAGTTTTATATTAAATTATTCAATCAATATTGAAAATTATTTTTTATGAAATAGATACCTAACTGCACTGTCCAGAAGCACGGTAGTATATATTTAATCAAAACTAGTTTAGCAGAAGTTACTAGTCAACTAATCTGCCGATAACTGTTAGCAATTTAATAACAGGTAATGGCATATAACTTTTGATATATAGCTTATACTTTGTTCACAGAATCGCAAACATATAATGATGAAAAGAGAGACGTCTCGAAGTTTACGGTCGCGGATTATGGAAGAATTGTACACATATTGTGCATTCTGGATCGCGGTATCAGCTTTGCCAGCGTTGGCAATATCCTACGTTGGTATGTAACATTCAAGGTACAGTGTAAAACTGGCCTCTGCACAACAAAACTCTCTCTTCGCTTTCGAAACCGTTTTGTTATAGGTTTTAATTGCATACGTGTGTATTGTTTGGTTTGTTTATTTTTTTCACGGCTACGCGAAGGCAGGTTGTTTCTTTGTAGCATGGACCAATAATTTATGCATGTACCTATGAAATTTCATTAACACATGTTATCAAGTGAAAATCAACTTTTTTTTTTAAATATGACATTAAATAAAGGAAACACACAACAGCTAGTACCTCATTTTACGTGCGCGTAACACCTACCATAGAAATAGGAAATATTTAGAGGTCAATGGCTGCTAGAGGGACTCACTTGACATTACAAAGGTCCTGAAGCTCCCTACTAATAACTTACTTAAACACAAATCTATCTTATCTTCTTCACTACATAGTATAAAACAAAGTCGCTTTCCCTGTCCCTATGTCCCTTTGTATGCGGATTTTGATGCGGTTTTTTTTAAATAGATAAAGTGACCGAAAAGGAAGGTTTACATGTATATATTATATCCGTACGAAGTCGGGGCGGGCGCTAGTATAATATAAAAATGAATTGCTAAATGTGTTGATAAGCGCATAACTTTCGAACGACTCAAACAGTTTGACTAATTTTTTTTGTTATGTTAGTTATTGTCAGAAAAGATAGAGATCTTATAAAGAGAAAAACCCAGAAAATTGCAGGGAAAATGGGAAAAACAAACTTATTTTTCCCCCATTCAAAACTGAAAGGGCGCAACAAAGTTCGCCGGGACAGCTAGGAAGCCAAAGTCGTCGACCATGATTACTTAATTCGGTAACACGTCTTACCACGCTTATCAGCCAATAAAAACAAATTCCTAATATTAATCTACTGTCAGTGACCCCGTTCTAGAGATAAGGTGATTAGATCACAAATATACCTATAAGCAATTTAGTATAGGCGCAGTATACTTATATAGGTGATAGGTTAGGCCAGTGGTTCTCAAATAACGGTTTCATATTTTGATTTGAAGATATTAATATCAGAGTATGGATCAATGGTTTAGGTGTGAAAGAATATCTAAAGTACAAAGGTACCTACCACATTCAAAAACAACAAAACTTCTGCTACATTATATTTCTCTTCGTGTGAAGCTTTGTACGGAAAGGGTTAGCTCGTTTCGAACTCCATAAAGTGGTTCGAAAAAAAATTGGGAACCAATATGCACCATATAATAATAGTGCATATCTACCTGTTAATGTACAGAAGACGCACCCTTTTGCAAAACGCAAACGAACTTGAAACATAAAACGTCATTTATAGGATCATGTGACGCTAATCGAGGTGTCTTAAATAGTAATCACTATAATCGACAATATAGTCGACAATTCAATATTTCGACTAGTGATAGATAGTCTTGCAACGATTCTACCTTATTATTATATTCATAACTTTTTCAGCCATTATGGCTCGACTCCGACGAAGCGACCGCCTCGTTTTTCGAGTGGTTAGCGCACACGCCTCACTAAACTGACTAACCGCGAGCCACGGGTTTGATCGCCATTATGGCTCGACTCCGACGAGGCGAGCGCCGCGTTGGTCGAGTGGCTAGCGCACACGCCTCACTACACTGAGTAACCGCGAGCCTCGGGTTTGATTCCCGATAGGGGCAGGCATTTCTGTGATGAACATTTAGTGACGGAACTCATGGAGCAATTTTTACTCTGCGATTTATTTCAAAACTCACGAGACTGGTAATTATTGCGGTCCCGTAGCCGCCGCGGTTGAAATTATCGCCCGCAAACTTGGCGGTTGATTATCGCGCGGCCAGCGGTTGTTGTTAAATAATTAGCACAAATAGTACAAAATGTTCTCCCGCCAAGCGATCGCAGAGCGCCACCCCCCGAGGCGGCGAGAGATCGCCGCCCGCACGATTCTACGGGTAGGTAACCGCTGCCGCGGGAACCGCAAACAACCGCAGGCGCTGCGGGTGAAAATCGCACCGTGAAATGTGATCTTACTTTTTCCATATAAATCTACATTCTACGGAATCTGTGGGCCCGCAACCACCGCGGACGCGTGTAAAAACCGCGCCATGAGTTCTTAGCGTTAGATATCTGCATTTCCAGGTCTGGGTGCTTATTAAATTCATTCTGGTATCTACCTATTTCAGTATTTCTATGCATTAGAATCGTTAAGTAAAACCCATAACCCAAGCACATAATTTGCTTGCTTTGGGGTTAGATTCAATTTGTGTTACTTGTCCAGGTATGTTTATTTATTATGTCCAAGCCCACAGTGTGGTGTTTTGTTTGTAGTCGGTGCTTAAGTATTTCCGCAAGACGCCTAATATGCCTCAAGTTGGTAACGCACCGTAATATTTTGTGTAACTAGTTTTTTCATCATTTACCCCACACATAGCAGTTAATAGATATCATATGTAGTGTAAGCATGTAGAAATATATACTCGTATACTACATTTCCACTCACCCACAAGATCTGTAGCATATTTGATCACATACATTTTTTTACACTTCTTTCAAGCGAAAGCTATTGGCGTATAAAATAATGAAAGGAATTCGTGGAAAAGTAGATGTATATGTTAATGTATACATATTTAACATATACAATAGAAGTCCACGAAGCGCCTCCCGACAACAAATTCCACTGAGCGAGTTTGTAGAGTGTGTAATAATATTATACTAACTAACCCGGCAAACGTTCTTATTTTTTAATGTGATTTTAGTAAAAAAATTGTAGTGTATTGTAGTAATCTTATCATTTAGGGGTATGAAAAATAGATAGTAGCCAATTCTTAGACCTAGGTTCTGAATTAGGCATATAAAATTTGGTGAAAATGGTCCGAGTCTATGAGTTTTATTTTCGGTGAGCGGCCACTAACACCCGTTATAAGATTACTTATCATGTTTTGCATTTTTGCAGTTGTTCGCTTAAGTAAACACTTATGGCTAAGACTATTGTCTAGTAGATATCCTAGCCTGGATTTCATCAAGTCATACACAATTCGGACTCTCTTGGATACCCATAGAAACCAAGGCATCATTAATGTATTACTGTGTGTGAAAGGTAAGCATTTCGATATAGTATCCAATATTTAATAGCGGAAGACACAGACACGTTTGACCAAGTTGTGAGTTTTACATATAACCCACGTGTGTGAGACCTAGATGGCCGTTTGTAGTTAGGAAAACAGCGACCAATTGAATCCAATAATATATCGGTATATTACTAGAAAAGGTTCTAAAAAAATGTGGTTTTATTTTTTAAGTTTTAAGTGTGGGAAACACCAATTATTTCAAAACTAATAATTCCTTTATAATTCAGAAAGCCATCGTAACCGTCAAGTAAAAGTAAACCTTATCTTGACAAATAGCATATAGGACAAACACAATAGCAAAATCCTGTGATGGTTTTTGTAAAACTAGTAGGTAATATGCAAGTAATATTAACATTACAAAACATGCAGGATAGCATGCAAATAATACTCCCGATTGTTCTTTTTCTTTTTACTTAAATTACGTATTTCTGAAAAAGAGTTTAACAATGAAAATGCAATATCTTCAAATCATTAAAACTAAAGTTTATTTTCAACTTTTTCAGGACCTCTAAATGCAGATGCAGTTAGAAATACTCTGACGCAGCATGTAATAGATCGCAAAGATGAAAATGGCGAGCTAATGTTTCCTAGATTACGCCACGTGTTGGTATCATGCTGGGGAAACTACGCCTGGGACGCAAACGCGCCCTTTAGACCTGAAAGCCACTTAATAGTCGCCAGTGGAGTTTTCAGAGGCCGCCCTGTTACCGACAGTAATATTCAGGTGTGTTAAAAGACTCCTTTAAAAATACTTTAATCGATCACTATTATTTGAAAATCTTTAACTTTCACTTTTTCAGGATTATGTTAGTGACATTGTATCAAAATATTTTCCACCCGATCAACCACCATGGCAGTATATAATTATACCCTGTGTCTCCTTAGATCCAAAATTTTACATTCTCGTCCGAGTGCACCACCTGCTTCTTACCGGGAAGAAGTCCCTAAACATTGGTGATATGTTACTCATTCGACAATTATCACTTGACCAAATGGTTGAAGAAGCAGAAAATTACCAACAAAGTCCATTAGGTCAGCTGTTACTAAACTTTTCTGCTATCCCCGAGCTGTGCGGAAAGTTAAATGAAAGCTTGTCAAATATTTGGAATGAATTTATTTCTGAGTATGATCCAATGGAGAGTCCTCATGCAATGAAAACATTACCGGGAGCTTTCCATGTAGCTGGGTTGATATTAATTTCTACAGTAAGTGCTCTAAGAGATCTATCAAAGAAAAAATCTGACGAGGGACATCAATCGACGATAACTGCAACGACATTTCTGGCAGCCGTACAGCGAGAATGTAAACGAAGAAATTTGACAGCACCAAAGGTAAATAATTAGTATAAGTTATAGTATAGTATATTAAATAGCATAGGATTTGGGAACCTAAAATTTTAAAAATTAAGTTCACTGAATATGTGAACTAATCGTCACGAATGAGAAATATAATTTAAACTTAACGAATGATTAGGGTCATTTGTAAGAGTTATTTATGTACTAAATTTACATCAATGTAAACGCAATGAGGGAATATTCAGTTTCTAAACAAATTCTACCATAGGGTACACAATAAATGATAGTACAATTCAACCATTCCATTTTCCTACAGAGACGATAATTTTATAAAACCCAATATTTACTTCCTAGATTTTGCTGGCACCGCTGATTACAGTTGATCCACGTAAATGGCCGAAGCGAATGTTTAAAACTGTTGTTACAACCACACGAACAATGTGGACTTTGCCAATGAGAATTCATGATGAACTGAAAGCTGTAAAGGAATTAAGAACGACAGGACAAGTCACACAAGTGAGCACGTTTACGTGGAAATATGGAGAACTTGGACAACTTTGGGTGAAAGCAACAAAAGAAGCATGGCAGGGCTTTGTTCAAGCTTACAAGGCGCCTGCTCAGTTATGGTCTAATACTATTGGTGCAGACGATGGGAAAAAGCACATGTTGCAAACTAGCTCATTATGTGGAAGAAAGGTAAGTGAAACTCCAAATATGTCATGAAACCACCCAACACGTGTGTAGATTTGATTTTGTTTGCAATCATTCAAGGTGACTTCCTGGTCTCGACTAGTTCCGCGGGCGGCAATAGAAAGGGCAGCTCGAGCGCTAGGTGTATCCTCAACTGATATCGCCCTGTTTGCTGCGACGGAAGCGCTACGTGCGTTCTTCGCACATGCCCAAAGGGAAACACCTGATACTGTATTGCTGACAGCTCGAGCTGCAACTGAAGACTTTCTTTTCACATTCTCTGAAGGAGACGGAAAGAGGATGAAGAAAGATCATACAGGAGGCAAGTTGATCATACAATATTAAAAAAAAAACAATTATAATGAATCAAGTTTTTCTCCTTGCTCATTTCAAATTTTTCCTTATGCCTATTTAGTTTTTGTAATAACACACACACATTTTTTGCCTACTTGTTTACTTTAGTTAGTTATAATAGATGTGTTCCTTAGAAGTTAACTGCAAAGATTGTTTTGTTTACGATAAACTGCGAATTGGGTCGTCGATAGCAGTACTTAGCTCATTGCTTCATTTGTTCGTCCGAATATACAAACAATACATTAATATTTTTTTATAAAACAAGAAAGTTCTTTTGACCAGATAAAACTCACTCTATTAACAATCAGAATTAACACTTAAATATTAATTGAAAAAAAACCCAACAACTGAAAACAACATTTTTACATTACCCCATTACATTAACATTATACTTATATTTTACACATATTTCAGACATGATTTTAATTTCAGTATAATTTATTTTAAAAAAAGAAATATTTGGGATAAGTTAGTAGGGCAATTTTCTTTGACATTTTTGTTTTCTATAAAAAAAAAACAAATCTTTATTTATAGGATCTATCTCTTAATGACAAAGCAGAACGATGTCAACAGTTGCTACTGATTTTTCAGGTATGATCTGTCTATCAGTTCCTATAGGAGCTACACCTCGTCGTATATCCTCGGTAATAGACGAAGCTTGCAAGGGTCAGAGTGCCTTAGCCGCAATCTGGGCCGCCCAGGCTCGATGTGGAGCTGTTACCAGAGCAGTGCCATCTCCATTTGCACGTCTTACACTAAACGTCTTGTCACGAAGATACGCAGTATCGTATGCAGAAATTAATGCGCCTGTGAATGCACAGCAAAGGACCACGTTGTGGGGCCAAACTGTCGAAGAAATTTTGTATTGGAGACCACCTCAAGCTAATATCAGTAAGTTGCGTAAATTTTCACAAAATTTTGGTCTATTGGTATACCGGTACCGTTCCGATACCGATATCTAGCAAAATACCTGTACTAATACCGATAAATACCTGTACCTAATAAAGGTACTTGATAAATGCAGAGGAGCCGTTCCCAATTTTCGTTTTCAGGTATTGGTATAATTTAAATCTATCAAAACGGAATAAAGATAGATTGAAGCAAAATTGTGCGTAATATAGTTTCTGTTACCGGTATTATTGAACCAGTACTGGTATCTTCACGCCTATATTCCCGAAGGGGTTGGCAGAGGCACAACCAGGACACCACCACTAGCCGAAGACACTTAGTCCCACAACGTGATAGGTGGAAAGCCTATCGCCAACCGGGCACATATCTAATCCCGGGCTACGTTATTTTTATTAGAAAATTGAAAATACACATTTTAATTTTTTTTTATTGCCCTACCTGGGATCGAACCCGGGACCTCTCGAAGTCAAGTCCGACGCCGGATCGCTAGACCACAGAGGTTATAGAATAATTTACGGAGTCGCTAACGAGTATAGCACCGTAAACTCATAGTATGGAGGCTAAAAATTTAAAATGAGTTGTAACAATTGTATACCTCCGGGAGCGTTTTAGTTTTCTGCACTCTACTGATTCCCCTTGTCGCTCCTACCATAGCTCTGTACTTCGTTTTCCCGCTTCGCACTCCAATTGTTATTCTAAGTCTTTTACTTTCCAATCAATCAAATTTTTCGTGTCGTGATTCGTGACAGCCCTTCTTTACCTACTTTTAAGAAAAGTTTGAAGGAACATTACCTGTTGTTGACACAATAACATACTCATATATTATCCTACTAAGATATTTTAATAATGATAATTGTACCTGTTTTATTTTTACATACTTGATTATTATATTTTTATTTATTTGTTCTAAGTATAGCTATAGTTAATTGTTTTCCTTCCATGTTATTTTCACAGCTTCATTTTTTTTGGGTTGGCTGGAAGAAATTTCTTTAGTTAGAGATAAGCTCGCCTTTTGTGCGTTTTTACTTGTCATGTACTTTGTGTATTTTTGTTTTTTGTGTGCAATAAAGTGTTAAATAAATAAATACTTATATGTGTATAGTTAAACGACGTCCAGCGCCAAGTAAGCCCAATACTAGTCAGTTTTATTTTCAGTTTTGATTGACATCCGCGAGGTTTGAAGTAACTCCGATCTATTCGCTCACAATATGCACCTTTGTTACACGTCTTAAGATTCAATAATGCTTGCGTTTTGTATGTCGGTGCGTCTTCTGTAAGTTATTTATTCTGTGCTAGTGTGATCGTATGCAATGTCCAGCTGAACTACCACTATCAACATGATCTAATGTTTTATTTCAGGTATGTCGCTAACAGTGATTCAGTATGCAGACACCGTTCGTCTCGCTGTCATGGCGGACGCTCAACTGTCACCAGCACATACCGTTCCGGCGACAAGATGGTCGGCAGCCGTTGAACAACTCATCAACAAAATTGATCAAGAAATCACAAGAATCACTCGACAATCAGTCAGTCAGTCAGACAGACAGTCTCACATCCCTCAGATTATTCTCCCACGTGAATCCAACACAGAAGCCGAGGAAGATTCTGGAGAACCCACTCATGGCTCTTTAAGACCTCCAAATGTAACCGCTGTTAGTCCACCACCTAATAGAAAACGAGCAGTCGAAACTAAACAATTGTAATTGGTTTTATATGGTGCAGGTGAATGTCGAATTTCTTTAGTTTCTCAAACGAAACGTCATGAGTAATGACTGACCTGAGTTGGCAGGGACGCTGGAAAAGTAAGCGAGGATTAACAGTTTTCGTTTGTTTACGAAATTCTCGTACTTAAAGCTAGGTACAACATATTTTTATTAGGTGTCTAGTCTTCGACGTGAGAAATTAATTTTTCTTACTCGTTACATTGCAAAATTAAAAAAAAATCACTAAGCATTATTTGCTTAATAATCATTAATTATTAGGCAAATAATGAATGAGTAGCTATTCACTAGATCCTGTTATCATAAAACTGAGTTACGACTTTAAATCTCTGATTTTTTAAAATCAACAAGCAGATGAATTTTTGGATTGCAAAAAAATTTTGCTCTAGGTTACCTGCGTAGATTGACCGCTTTCCTCCCTGCCAGGCAGCTCTTAAGAGGCAAGCATGGTTTATAAAGGTCATTTCTAACAAGGCCACTGGAGGTAGAAGGAAGGAAAGAAGCCTTGCCTTTTGCTGCCACCATGACATTGTCAAGTTCAGGTCCGGAAAGTAGGGTAGGCGGTAGACTTGCAATCGGCCAAAAACTCCGTCACATGAGAGTTACGCACCTTTAACATATATGATTTTATTTACATTATTGTTAGTGGTTACCTAGTCAGAAAAGATAAAAATTAAGCTGCTAAAATGATTAAATTTGAAAAATTGGATCAATTATGAGATCCTTGTTTCATATTATTTTATTTACATGACTGACCTGTAATGTGTTAAGTTACAATTTAAATAGAATAAATTATTTTTAAAATTTTTACTTTGATTCATATTCATTATGGTAGGGGAGACCGAGATTCTAAATTTCCAGTGACTAAAGCATCATGGAGACCTATTGGATTTTGAAGATTAGGTCCTAAATCGACAAAAAACAGTCACCTGGAAATACTCGAGCGCATTAGTCATTCATAGTACATAGTACATATTCGCTATGTCTTTCTCATACCCGAGATATATTAATCTGGTAATAAGTGACCTGTGGCCGTAACAAGGGCAGGGTACATGGTTCAACTTCATGCCCCAGTCGTCCTAACATTGTATTAACTATAAACATCTCACACAACCAGACGCTATGCACTTCCCACATTAACCACATGTCCCCCAAAGGGACACTGAAAACTAACAAACCTTACGATACGCGACAGTATAGCTGTCACTACGCCTGCATCATGTGAGCGAAACATTCTACCCCGGTCATACAATATCCCCACTTCTACACGTTATTGTATATTGTATATATGCGTTATAATGCCTTCCATTTTATTTTCACAGCTTTATCTCTTTTTTGGTTGTCTGGAAGAAATTTCTATAGTTAGAGATAAGCTCGCCTTTCGTGTATTTTTACTGCTCCTGTATTTTGTGTTTTTACTTTTTGTGTGCAACTAAGTATTAAATAAATAAATGAAATCGCTCGAGTATTTCAACGTGTTTTTTACACTTTTGTGACGTATCCACTTATACGCTCACGTCACGCTCAAATCGTCCGGTAATAAAAATAGATTGTTCTTTTATGTTCTTAATTTACCTTGACATAAGAATCGATTTTGTATTAATCTATCGGGCTGTTCATAACGCACACCCCTAAGTTAAGTGTTCACAAATAGTAAAGGTAGCAGGGTACATGGTTACTTTCTATATGATTTTCTGACGGACTTAGCAACTGCACAAATCCCCTCTTGGGCTCCCCTACCATTACGGTTATAACCAAACCAAACTCCTTTTCAAAAAGAGTTACAGAATTTGAAATAATTGCAATTCCTCTAATTCAGCCCGATAATCCAAACAATGAGCACAAACGCTTTTCAACCGACTTTAAAAATGAGGAAAATATCAATTCGTCTGTATGTTTTTTGTATATTTGCTACACGATTAGTCCGCCTGCAATGAATGTATGTTGACTATTATTTATTCGAAAAGTGAGTAAGGGTTTCGTGTTTTGTGTTTGTGTTTCGGGGTCAAAAACCTTCTGCGGCATATTAAAAAGGCTATAATTTGTTTATTAAGAGTTTGATTTTTTTTAAATATTTCAGTTAATTATGCAGAATATCCAGGCTCAATTTCATGCACTAATTTGAAAATGCCTGATATAAACTAATGTATTGGGGCTCGTCATTTCAGCTTAGACTATCCCTACCTTGGTATGGGCCATACCTTAAAAAAATTAAAAACAAATTTTGTAAAAATATGTATATTACATACAAAAATTATCACTTAACTATTTTTTTGACTTCTTTTTCTTGGTTTTCGGTGTGGCGTCCTCTTTTCGTTTTTTAGACTCACATTTTTCACTATCACTTACTTGATGTACGTCTATGTCCATTTTTTGCTCTTCTCCTTCAACATAGCTAAAACCAGGTATATGAGGCTTCACAAGTTGAAAGACTAATTTTCTATGTTGAAGATTTGAACTATCAAGAGACAACCTCACTGTGAGCTCGTCGAATGTCTTGAGGATGGTACCGTTACATATTTGTACGTGTTCCTGAAATGAAGCAAGATATGTAAATGCGATTTGTTTCAAACTTGCTCTTCAAACATTGATACAAAAACCTATATCAATGTTTTCAAAACATAGTTTTACTGACGATACAATACAATTAGTTTCATATACATCGAAATCAAAGAGATGTAAATTATCCATACTGATCCATACTTATATTTTAAATGTGAAAGTCTGTCTGTCTGTTATTCTTTTACTACTAAACCGTTGGACCGATTTTGATTAAATTTGATATGCATATAATTAAAAACCCTAATTCAAACGTAGGCTACTTTTTAAAAGTAAAATTATAATGGAGGATGAAAGTTTGTACGAAAATATACTACACTGACAAAGTCACAGACAACCACCAGCTTGTTTTCTACGTTTTATCACAACCTATAAAAAAACTGTCAAAAATTTCACATTCAACACCGGCTCTGCCAATGGTGAACGTGAGAGGGAGGCAAATGATATCGAACTGACTGTACTTCTTAAAGGTTATTTTAACCTTGGCTGAGTAATTAATTACAGTATATCTCTCATTATATCAGTAGTGTAAAGTAAGTCAGTCAGATGCAGAAAATTAAAAACTAGCAGCAGTGTGTAACAAATTGTAACAACATGTACAGTAGTACTATTTAAATTATGCGCTTCGGCTATGTTCGTCAAGCTTCGGAAATCCGAATGTATTTTAAAGATATCTATATAGAGCTGTTGTTATTACACATAATTAATCATTTCGCTTAAATTTACATTAGGTCAGCCAACTCAAATATAAAAGTATACATACATACATACATACATATCTTCACGCCAAGTCCCTTACGGGGTAGGCAGAGAGTATCGAGTGCCAGACCTCACGATCCTGACAAACCTGTCTTGCTTCCTTCACATTCATAACCTTTTTCATACAAACACGCCGGTTTCGGAGACTGTTGACACCACCCTCGGATAATATCCGATTGATCTGATATAAAAGTATAAAGTGTAAAAAGAGTAAAAAGTGTAAAGCTGAAGCGCATAATTGAAATAGTAGTACTGTAAGTTTTATGACCGCTAAACCGACTAATTTCACAGGGCTCATAAGTCACATTAGTTAAAGTTAAAAAGACCATCAAGCTACTGCTATCAAATCCCGAAATTTAAAAAATACATGTTAAAATTTTCACTAGAATAAAAAAAAGAAGTGAGTTAGAAAATGTTCGCAACATTTTAATAAACAAAATAATTACTAGAAGAATGGAAAGACAATTGGGATATTTCTGCAACCTCCAATCATCGACAAAAAGTTATCTTGTAATTAGGTTCAACCAAGTTTTTTAGCTTTCAAAATTGAGTTTTGTTTGAGCTCTCATAAAGAAGATGGAATTCGGTTATTGAAGTTATACTTCTTTTGGCGCGATTGGGAAAAATGGTGGGAGTGATTTTTTACGATGCGCGCGCACACCGACAGATAAATGTGACAGTCTACCGACAGAAAAAAGCAACACCCTGAAGTTAGTTGCGAACCTTTTTATTTGGTATTTTTGGATTGTTACGCCAAAGAAGTATAACTTCTTACGTACGCACGAGTACACACACTCTTTTCTTTTGTTTTAGTCTCGAAATTCATTTTATTGTTCATCTATTTCTAAAATTCTTTAATTTGTTGGGAAGAGTTATACCACTGCTTTCATTTTTATACAAATTTAATTTTTAATTAAATACAAATAAACTCAACCCAAATTGTAAAAGCAATTGTACAAAATATTCTGGTAATTTTAGCAACAAATTCTACACATGTGGTGGATACCGCGGCTCCATATAACCTATTCTTATCCTCATAGAGGGCTGAGGTAATTAATAGTTATGATTCCATTAAAAAGATTGTTTCAAATCTTACCTCTTCATTATAGGTAAATTTCTCTGATGGTAAATATAATGGTCCTTCGAGGCCATACTTTGGTATTAAAACTTGAAGTGCGTTTCGTTTCACGGCTAACACCACTGCAGCTTCAATTTCAACACGATTTTTAAATAAGATCTGCAATTAAGGACACATTTGAGAGTTTCTACACAATTCCCGGGCATTGGTCACGAGCTCCTTTGAAGGTCAGATAGTTCGTAAGAGGCAAAGATCTGTTTTAATATTTGTGTGTAGTTGTAGATTGGTTAAGCGGTTTGGTTATCCGGCTCGAAGGACCAAAACTATGTATGGTGCAGATCCAGAAGAATTCTGAATGTACATAAATACCAGGATGTCAATAGGAGTCTAAGATTGTTGATTAATTTAAAATGATGTTGAGGAATTGAAATAGTAATAGGTGTCACTACACTATAATATGCAATTTTATTAATAAACGGCTTTGTATCTACACATAGCTCGTAAAGACATCTTGGCTGTATCAAAATGGTAGATTTCTGCGAATCGCTAGGATTTATATAACTCTCAACTCAGATAAAAAAGGCAGCTAATAGGCACCTTGCATTTTTACATTCAGCAACCCTTTCAACTGTATAAACATATCATCTTGCTACTAATATTCGTAATTTGCAAAGAAATCGCTGAAATGTATGTGCTTTTGCTAAAAGTACAAACATTTATGTTCAAAATGTTCATAAGTAATCGGCTTTCTTGATGGTCATTTCTGGTTGTCTTTACCTTGTATACTATTTTACCATACGAACGAGTAGTTGCACAGCACTGGATCAACTGATCATGACCGACTCCAGTAGTGAAACAATCCAGTCACGTATAAGATTAGATTACGAGCACCGTGCGGTGGGGTCTTCACATCCCGACGACAATTAACATACTGTGTTAGGTTATGATGATCTGTACATACATGCGTGTTGAGCGCGACGGAGGCGCGGCCGGCGTACTGCGCCTGGCGGTGGCGGTAGTTGAGGTTGTCACAGAGCGCGCCCGCCGCCTTCGTGTCTAGCAGCACGGCGTGCGTGCTGTCCGCGCCGATACACGCCGCCAGCAAGCGATGCACGATCACGTCCGCGTACCTGACACAAACGTTACACATTTGGCATTCGAAACGACACTCATTAGAATAGTGTATATGAATCATTTTTATTTTTGTGTATAATCGAATGGCCAATCATAGGTGAAAGAATCAATCAGCTATTCTAAAAACTTTCCGAAGTATAAGTTGTTAAAGGAAATTATGGTTATGCACTTATGTAACAATAATGATGTCTCCTTCAATGTAAAGTTGTACTGCTTTTATGTTGTGTTGCCTAAGTTAATATCATAATAAAGACCCGTTCTGTTGACTTTTTTCTCTCCGGTTCGGAACAATGTGCCCTGGTTTCGTCACTACAATGTTATAGACAGCCAATGAGTCTCCTCCATTAAACTTTTCTATAATTTTTTGACACCACTCTTTTTTTGGTCTTTCGTCAAATCGTGCGATATACATGTCAATAATACAAAATGTTTTGTACTTGACTTATTTCAATGCCTAATTCAGTACTAATAGTATTTGTTGTACGGTATCAATATTAGATTCAGCAACCACTGCCTAACTTTCCCGCTTATCTTCGTATGATAGCCAAATCCGAGACAGGCTGGATAGAACAAAAAAAAAATTATGTTGTATGTCCCTACTGGACTTAGGCGTGCTATATGATTATTGGAATGTTTTGAAAGATAGCGTGGTGGATATCGCGAAAAAGTTATCTGGGAGTACAAGGGTGTACAAGTCAATGAATCGTGACACATGGTGGGATGAGGAGGTGAAAGCCTCCGTTGAAAGAAAAAGAAAAATCTGGCTGATTAACTGGAAGATTTTCTGTTGTTTTGTGGATCTCGAAAAAGCGTATGACAGGATTGTACGTAAGTAACTTTGGGAGATGTTGCCGGATTATGGGATAGATTTGATGTGTGCTGTGCAGACTACGTATTTAGATTGTTAAGCATTTGTGTAACAACATATCGCCTTGGTTTTATGTTAACATTGGCATCATGCAAGGTTGTGTGTCGTCAGCAAGCTTGTTTATCTTGTATTTGGACAAATGCCTTGGAAGGTTAAGATCTATGAATGTGAGAATTTATATGGGTGACAAAGTGATGAACTGCCTTATTTACTTAGTAAAGTATTGTGTTGTAGTTTTGGACTCTACGCCATCTGAGCTGGAAATATTGGTAACAGTTACGGAAGGTGATTGTAAAGAAATAGGCCTACATTTGAATGCGAAGACAACCAAAGTAATGGTATTTGAAAAAGATGTAGCCTATGGATGCAAAAATTTTAATCGATAATGTAGTGCTGGAGTAAGTGAATGAAATAATTGTATATCTTGGTTGTGCTTTCAGCAGGGATGAAAGGTATACTGTGGATGTAGAAAGGACCCAGAGGTCCATTTTCAATAGTCCATGCACACAGCATGGACTATTGAAAATGGACCTCTGGGTAAGGTATTTCAAAACGAGGTTTTGAGTCAAGGTGTGAATTTCGTGCCTATCCACACGTTGTTGTATGAAAGCGTGATTTGGATTTGTCGAAAAAAGCATGAAAATAGGATAAGCGCGGTAGAAATGAGAGAGCTACGGTACCGCATTTGTAACAGTGAGTTACAAGACTAAAGAGTAGGAATAAAAAAAATGTTGGTGTAAAAATATGAAAGGACATGCTCCCGCCGGTTCTGTCATGTGGAAAGAATAGCAGCTGAAAGATTTACATAGCAGATATAAAATGCGAATGTGGATAGCTGTATGATAGGAACCCGGGGAGATCTAGGTTGACATTCCACGATATAATCATTCGGATATTTTCGATGGTGGTGTCAAGAGTCATATAAGTCGGCGTGTTTGTATACAAATTGTAATGAATATAGAGGAAGCCAGAAAGGTCTACCAGGATCGTGAGATTTGGCACTCGATACTCTCTGCCTACCCCGTAAGTGACTCGGCGTGAAAATGTGTATATATGTGTGTATATATGTATGTATGTATGTATGTATGTATGTATGCATATGTTCCTGGTAAACTGAAATCTAAAAGATTTCAAAAAGTATTTGAGTTACTATTAGAGAAAACATACATTATAGTGTAAAAGATTTTTTCAGACAGGCATTAATAAGTAAAATATTTTAATAATTATAAAACTAATTAATTATTTATTTATGAAGTCATGGTTGCTGAAAAGTTTATTTTGCCGTTTC
>NJDC01000120.1:696676-712223 GCA_002245475.1 Calephelis virginiensis
GTGGGATGAGAAGGTGAAAACCTCTGTTGAAAGAAAAAGAAAAATCTGGCTGATTAACTAGAACATTTTCTGTTGTTTTGTGGATCTCAAAAAAGCGTATGACAGGATTGTACGTAAGTATCTTTGGGAGATGTTGCCGGATTATGGGATAGACGTGATGTGTGCTGTGCAGACTATGTATTTAGATTGTCAAGCATTCGTGTAACAACATATCGCCTTGGTTTTTTGTTAATATTGGCATCATGTAAGGTTGTGTGTCGTCAGCAAGCTTGTTTATCTTGTATTTGGACAAATGCCTTGAAAGATTAAGATCTATGAATGTGAGAATTTATATGGGTGACAAAGTGATGAACTGCCTGATTTACTTAGTAAAGTATTGTGTTGTAGTTTTGGGCTCTACGCCATCTGAGCTGGAAATATTGGTAACAGTTACGGAAGGTGATTGTAAAGAAATAGGCCTAAATTTGCATGCGAAGACAACCAAAGTAATGGTATTTGAAAGAGATGTAGCCTATGGATGTAAAAATTTTAATCGATAATGTAGTACTGGAGCAAGTGAATGAAATAATTGTATATCTTGGTTGTGCTTTCAGCAGGGATGAAAGGTATACTGTGGATGTAGAAAGGACCCAGAGGTCCATTATCAATAGTCCATGCTGTGTGCATGGACTATTGAAAATGGACCTCTGGGTAAGGTATTTCAAAACGAGGTTTTGAGTCAAGGTGTGAATTTCGTGCCTATCCACACGTTGTTGTATGAAAGCGTGATTTGTATTTGTCGAAAAAAGCATGAAAATAGGATAAGCGCGGTAGAAATGAGAGAGCTACGGTACCGCATTTGTAACAGTGAGTTACAAGACTAAAGAGTAGGAATAAAAAAATGTTGGTGTTAAAATAAGAAAGGACATGCTCCCGCCGGTTCTGTCATGTGGAAAGAATAGCAGCTGAAAGATTTACATAGCAGATATAAAATGCGACAAAACATTAGATATTGATATGCATCAATTCTTTCCATGCTTTAAAATTATCATATAAATAGACAATGCGCTTTGACCCCTCCTAATCCTGCCGCCGTAACGTTAGTCTTCGCCATTTCGTTTTCCTTACTAGAAAATACATTAACCGATATGATTGAATACATGGCGTACCTCTCGCAAAAAATATAATTCACTGACCTCTAGCATAAAAAAATAAGTCGATACATACCAATCGCGCCTAAGTCCAGAATAATGATTCTATCGACATATATATCTATCGCTATACGCGTCAGATTTATTTTACCATCAAAAGAGCCGCCTCTGTATTCACTATGTTATACCATAACAATGTGTTTAATAATGATAGCATACCTTCTTATAGGTGACGTGAAGTGGGTATAAATAGGACAAGCCAGTCCGTAATGGTAGAATTCGTCCTGCGTGCGAGTTCCACTGGAAAAGTACACCGCCTGTTGCATACACCGCGTCGCCATTATACGGAGCAGTGTGTTAAAGAACGGACGTCCAGGTATCACTGCTTCATTTAGAGACTTCGAGAAGGCCTTGTTTGTTGATACGTCTATTTCAAATCCCTGTTATATATAAGTTTATAGTAGTAAGTTTTGAAATTTGACATTAATTTGTAACAATAACAATGTCCACATTCATGTCGCAATTAAAATTTATATATTGTTTAAAAATTTACACTTTTGGAAAAGGTTCTGAATGTTTGGCATTCCTTCACTATTAACTCTTTGGGTGACACTTTGGTTAGGCTGATCCCCCAATTAATGATTTCAACTGAACTTGCAAAAAAATCTGGGTTTTCAAGATTTTAAAACTTACAATTTACGCATGTTGTGTAGATTTTGCGTCATTTTTTTTAAACAGCAGATATATGAAATAAAATTAATATTTGACAAGCCTGCATGGACGGATTGAAACTTACAAAGTAGGTGCCTGCGCAAAACAGTCTAGTGTGGGTTTTAAGTAAAATTTATGCTAAGTCAGTACGAGTTATTTAATACGGTGTAAACTAAACGAAATAATACTCTAGTAGACATTCTCAAGTTGTGAAAAGAGTTTTATAAACACCAACATAAGTTAAAACATTTTATGAAACAAGGGAAGCCATCAATAATTTGTTAATAGATTGAAAAAATATAGTTCGTTTATATAACTATTTCTTCGCTTAAAAATTAACAAAAACTATTTTTTTTATTTTTAGCTTAGAAACTGTCAAAAACCATGTGTTATTTTTTTACTTAGAAACTAACAAAACCGATTGTATTCTTCTTGCTCCGAAACCAACAAAAACGAGATGACTGGGATTTTATCCTCTTGCATTGTTTACATTTATGTTGATAGAAGAAGGCGTTACGTTCGGATGGGGAAATCCATCATTGAATTCAAATAAAATTATTTAATTTGAAATTTTCCATTAAAAATTTTTTTTAGCGTAAAATTGCAAATTAAATAATTTTATTTGAATTTACATTTATGTTGGTGAAATTAAAATTTGATTTGAAAATTTACTAATTTTGCTCAAAATGGACACGAAATTCAATAATTATGAAAAACTGCGACCATCTCTCGATCCCGCCAAAAGTAAATTGGTTTGTTAAGTAATGGAGTTTGTAAGCAATGCTTGGAACCGGTACGAAAAGTACAGGTTCTGTACTGGTATTTAGCGGTTCTTGCCATTTCGATACCTGGACACCGGTTCCAAAGTGGATACCGGTACTTCGTATACAGGTACCGACCCGATACCGGTATTTAACAAATACCGCTACAAATACCGATAAAAACCGACATCCAATTAAGTTACCCGTTAAATACAAGTGCGACGCCACCAATTTTCCTTTTCAAGTATCGGTATTATTTTAATCTCTCATGTAGGAATAGATATATCTTCGATTGAAGAAAGAATGCTACAATATATTTTCTTGTACCGGTATTGTTGAACCAGTACCGGTACGCCTTTGGTATCGATATTGCTTCAAGGCCATTGCTGCCGGTTCCCAAAAATAGCGGTATTTCAAGCCCCGTTTGCAAGTGGGCCTCACCTGTTGCCTGGCCGCCTTGAGGAAGGTCTCGAAGTTGGCGGGCGGCGGCGCGGGGTGTCTCCGCAGCAAGGCGCACTGCGGGTACTCGCCCGCCAGCCGCTCCGCCACACTCACGTTGGCCAGCAACATGAACTCCTCCACCATCGAGTTCGTGTCCATTATCTTCTTTGCCTGCACTTCTATTGGGTCGTGGGTTTCGGAGTCGACCTAAGAAAGGCACTACGCATTGATCGATCTCGAAAATGAAATATAATAATAGCAGTTTCTGAAATAATTATGTTTATGCCTTCCTTACGCAAAGTGAAGATATCTAGCTGCAGCCCCGACTAGAATTGCCGCTTCCCGGTTTCGTTAAGCAGATAGTAAGTATACTAAAACAAGAGGGCAGTATAATAATTAAACTCGGATTAACCTAGGCGTAGCTGAGGCTGACAAACGTGTGATCTGAGTTTTTCTTTTTTATTGGCTCAAATGTATATATTCTCTTATTCGCCGATACCAAAAGGTGGCAACTTCATTGTAATCCACACTATATTATAAATGCGAAAGCCTACCTGTTTTTCCGGCTACCTGTTACGTTTTTACGACTAAACGACTGCTTACTTTTACATGCATTTACTTACAGTCTCGCGTACAAAGGCCACTTGTTAAAAAAAATGAACCTGCAGTGGACTATAATGTGGGAAAATATTCAGTTTGTATAAAAACTTTTTAAATCTTCCAATTTAACAAAGGATTACTGCAAAATAATGTCGATATTTGATTAGCCTCAGCCAAATATTAAGACTTTTTCTTTTTTTTTTATTAGTACATAAACATACCTGGAAACGTATCTCAGGCGATGCTAAAAGCAGGGCACCATTGTCTAAACGTTTTTGCTTGAGCTTTTTTGCAAGAGCGTTAAGGATTCGCAACGAAGATGCTATATCGTCGTTTCTCGCCTTCTCATCTATCGCTATCTGTGCCTCTTCGTATGTCATCGCAGCACGAGACTAGAAACAAAACAGATTTTTCAGTGTTACCATGTCAACTAATTAGTTTGTCTCCCTAGCAAATACTTGGGACTGACACGCCCTGCAGAGTAAAAGTCCCTTACAACATCGATTTAAAAAATCACACATTGTGGGATCTTAGTTTCTTCGGCTAGTCGTGGGTGCCCCGGCTGTGCCTTTGCCTACCTCTTGGGGGATATGGGCGTGAAGATACTTTTTTCATTAAAAAAATCCTTCGTCTCCCCACTCTATACTTACGAAATGTTGGAAAAGCAAGCGTCAAGAGCGCTTTTGTGTAATGAAGACATTTGCGCGTGATTGAAATTTTTATAACTAGTATTTTTCTTGTTCTTTAAATTTTTTACTAAAATTTTAAGAATAAAAAAAAAATTATTGACCCGTAACCTTCATGTCATGCTGACGATGCCAATAGAATTGATGGAAACTAAATTCATGTGTTGAACATATCGATTTCTTTATTACATAAGTCAATAGTGTTGTACCAAATAGTTATTACCTTTATGACACTCTTATGGAATTTCGTCGAGAGTACATTAGCATTTTCATCGATCTCCCATACACAAGAAAATGCTAACCTTTCTTCCCCACCTCTCAATGAACATAAATTGGAACTCAATAGATCTGAAACAATATAAATTAATAACACCTATACATATAATAAAACAGGAATAAAACAAAATATTTACACAAAATATAATTTTTAAACAATGATTGCTACATGCTAATATTACAAATGAAAAACTATGTTTGTTTGTTTTTTTGTTACTCCTTCACGCAAAAACTGCTGAACGGCAAGCACTGACGTTATGGTGACAGAAATAGGTAGGACGGTGGTACCAATTCGAATGCAAAATCAGATATCACGATGATGGTCACGGTAAACCTATGCTCGGCTTTACGAGCTATCTGACCGGAAGACAGATGGTCTATTCTAAAAATAAGCCTGGACCAAACCGGATTCTTAATAAAGATTGCCTTCCAATATACTATTATACTATAAATGTCTATCTATCTCACACGTTTTTACGGACAAACCGAAACTGTTGGCAAAAAAACAATTTAAAATGTTGAAATGGAGGAAGCTTGTAGTAGAAAATTCGCAGATAAAGGATGAAATAGGCCAAATAGGTACAATGTTACATACCTGGAACCATGTCAATTCTTCTATCCACGAGATAAACAGTGGTCGACCTGGAAGCTGCCTCCTTATCTAGTGCAGTGTTGGGTCGGACGAAGTGCGTGACGTCAGCGATGTGTACCCCCACTTCGTACTTAGTGAGGCCATCTGAGGTCTGTCCAGCCACCGGCCTTGCGTGCAGGGCGTCGTCGATGTCCGTGCACCCCGGGGGGTCCACAGAACAGACGCATATTGATCGAAGATCTACACGCTTTTTTACTTCCTACAATAGGTAAGTAATAAAACTTAAATTACAAACCAGTCGACAGTTGCCTTTAAATGTTGTCGCGATTAGCGTTTTCTTTTAAATTGCCATTTTTGAAAATTAACTACTCAAATGCAAAGTAGCTCGAAGCCCTATAATGAATAAAATCTATATACAGGGTAACTTTGACAGGAGTAGTCTGATTTTAATATAAGGGGTAAAGGCTTAAATGGTAATGCATTTTAAATATAATAGCGAAATTGTAAAATTTACTTTTCTAAACATTCATTTAAAACAGTCCGCAAAAATGATTCACTTGTTGTCACGCTATGTCGTACCCAGTACTAGTCATGACTTCACCTGCCTGCGAATGCGACTGCGGTCGATGGGAACCAGATTCAGGCTTTGTTTGCGATACAATTTATAATAAAAATTATTATAAATTGTTTTTTTTTTTTAATTTTCAGGTTTTTCTTAAATCGAAAGTGTTATCCTTTCCTAATCGTTTTTAAAAATTTGGCTAGCGCTTTAGATGTTATCTGTATATAAAAAAGCCGTTTCGCTTCACTATATATAACTCAAGAACGGCTTAACTGATTTGTCTGAAGATGAATAGAGAGGTAGCTTAGAACCAACATTCGGTTAAAAGTTACATTTTATCCCATTCGACTGCAAGGAAACTAGGAAAAACAACATTTAAATATATCCCATAAAAAGTAAACAGTAACGTCGTGAAACGAAGTTCGCCGGAGCAGCTAGATATAAATACAAAAACTTATAAACTTGATTCGTATTTAATCATATTTTTTATTTTAACTTGATATTAACATACATTTATTTTAACTTGATAATAACATCACTACTGTAATATGTCGAACCGACCATCATAGCGTGCCCTTAGTACAGTGATAATAAATATGCATCGACTATAAAACCAATGCCGTTATGACGACTATAACCTAAATAAAGAAGACAAGTTCAAAAAACTAGTCAACAATAATAAAGAACTTACCTCTTCAGGAATAGTCCAATCGTCAGGCGGCAGGCAGGCAAGAACTGCTTCGCTAAAGCGTGCGTGTGGTACATCATGTTCAAGCAGAATAACTTCATTCTCCGCCTCTTTGTCACCTAAAAACCTCATTAATGTTGTAAATGCAAAACTTATACTTTCTAGAAATAGTACCGCTTAGTTTGGCTTGCTAACAAATTTTGTAAAACTGTTTAACAAAAAATTTAAACGTCGATAATTTCATTCAGTTCAATCAATCATTCATTCATTTTATTAGAATACTACAGAATAACCCTTATTTTTGCTTCAAATACATAGTATAAAACAAAGTCGCACCCTCTATCCCTATGTCCGTTTGCACGCTTAAATCTTTAAACCGCGCAACGGATTTTGATGCGGGCTTTTTAATAAATAAAGTGATTGAAGAGGAAGGGGCGGGCCGCTAGTAAAAAATATAAAATAAACTAAAAATTAAGCTTTAAAATGTAAGTAATTCAAAAGGTGGCCTTATCGCCAAAATCTCTTTCAAACCTTGTCATATTAAAAACACAATTAAAAAAGTTGCACGACGCTATTCTCTTACACAAAAGACATATAATGCACAAAATATGTGATTGGAATAAAATTATCGTTTCGACAATTGAAAAATGAACAGGTTAACTATAACCAAGTTAGAGTGGACGTGGAAAGCAAAGTTTTATTTATTTCATAACCTTAATAACTCAGTTCTTAAACCATTGTAAAGGATAAGTAACCTAAGTAATGTCCGACACTGGAATAAATTTAATAAACACCCAGTCCCGGAAATTCAGACGTTTAAATGACAAAAATGAACAAAAATAAAAGTCGGGTATCAAACCCGTGCCTCGATGTTGGTCGGTGGCGCTAACCCCTCGACCAACAAAGCTATTACAATAGTTATATTAGTAATTTAATATGTGTAAAACAGTTTAATATTTTAGTTTTAATTTTTTGTTGTTATAATTATCCCTATTCCTATTCTTTGAGTTGAATTTTCTCTTCCATAATTATATAAGACACAACTCAGCCTTGAAATGAATGATTAGCAAAAACAGTTCATATTTTCTTAATCTTAGGGTTATAAAATATATTATATGAAAACTACTAGAATTCCAAATCTTTGGTAGAAAAGAGTAGGTACAAGCATCAGAAGGGATCGATTTCTCTAGTTTTTACAAGCGTGATGTTAAAAAAAGTATCTTCACGCCCATATCCCCGGAGAGACAGGCAAAGGCACAACCAGCCGAAGACACCAAAGTCTCACAATATGATAGGTCGCAAGCCTTTCACCAACCAAGCACATGTTTCACACACATAATTCCCGGAAAACATTACTTTTTTTAGAATTTTTATTTTGTTGAACGACACGGGGATCAAACCCGGACTTCAAGAAGATAACGAAGACCGACGCTGGAGCACTAGACCACAGAGGCTATAATAATATATATTTTTTATTTAATTCCTTTTGCTGCGTAGAAGATAAGGTAGAAATGTACCAGCTACAATATAAATTGGATTATTACAATGGGGAACACTAATGCAATGATGACAGGAATAATGGGTATAGTGGTAATACCTATCCAGGCAAGATTATGCACAACACTTTGCCACTTAGTAAGGACTGTGTCCATTATAACTGACTGATTCAATGAAACAAGTGCAGTATCTAAACGAAATTACTAGATGAACACTAGCGGGCGATGTGGTCGTCACATCTCGACGTTGACATTTTATTTTAAAGACGAATTAGAAACAAAAAGATATGATTCAAAATCAATACAGCCTAATCCATATTATTTCAAGAATCATTTAAATAAATGCGCATGAATTGATCTTACCGATAGTTCCCAAAGATCGGACGAAATGTCCCAAGGGATAGCGGCTATTCCTAGGCCATGAGTCCAAAGCCACTAATATCCTTTGAGACGCCAATATATCGCTCTGTCGTGTTTCGATACGCACACGTGGTATACGTTTCTCAGCTGGAGTAAAAAGATGGCGAGTTGCACCTGCAAAAAAAACTGAAATAAATATTCCCATAAACGAAACAAACGGAAAAGTTTTATCTTCCGTACCGCTAAAATTCGGGTACAACTTCGAAGATTTGAAACATTGAATACATATTTCATAAGGACCAATCCTTTGAATATACATGCAGAAAAATATGCGATTCGTTTTAAAGAATAAGAAATAATAATTATAAATATCCGCACCTAATATTTTATTTGCAGGTAGAGTACAAAGTATACGTAATTAATTGGCGTGGTGCCCATGTGAATTGCGCGTATTAACTAAATTATTGTCACTTTATTTACAAACAATAAATGTTAGTTCGTTTTTACAGCCAATATACACACTTTATCCTATAACTATTACTAGCGACTGGCCCCGGCTTCGCACGGGTATAAAATATACCCGTTATATCTATTAAAAAAACCGCATCAAAATCCGTTGCGAAGTTTTAAAGATTTAAGGACATAAAGGGTCATAGGGACAGAGAAAGCGACTTTGTTTTATACAATGTAGTGATATGTTATTTTAATTTTATGTAATCGGAGTAACTAATAAATAAGTGTATATATAAAGAAAGACATGTTAGCTAGTTGTAACTCAAGAATGGCTGAACTGATTCGGCTGAAAATTGATGAAGAGATAGCTTCGAATCAGAAGAATGACATAAGATACTTTTTATTCCGTTCGACTATGAGCAAAATAGGAAAAAGAGCATTTTAATTTTGCCCATGCAAAGTGAACGGGTGGAAAGAATATCGCCGAAACAGTTAACTAGTCAAATGTCACGGTGCTTGTAACAGTAAGCCTAAGCTCGCCTTTTACGAGCTGACTAGCAAAAGTCTATTCTGCAAAGGAGCCCGAACCAACATGGGGAAATATGCGCTAGATTACCACATGTACCTACTTAGAAATCGACAACTTACGACAAGTCAATCTAACAAAAAAAGCACTTAAGCAATTGTGCTGCTTTGGTCTCAAAAGCTTGGAGTACAGAACATGAACTAAGCTAATGTCTATTGAAGGAAATAAGTTCGGTGAAGTTGTAAAAATCGCAAGATTAGCAACAAGTTAGTCATTCAAAAAAAAAAAAAATGAAGGAAATATGAACTAAAGAGCAGGCAAAGACACAAGCGTATGTTTATAAAATACTTAAAAGCTTGTTTATGAGTTCATCATGAAAGTCATTTGGATGCAAGTAGTCCATAATACTAAAATCTAATACCGGATCGGAATGAGGCCACACACTGAGATCCGGCAAAGAAATTTAGCACTTAGCGGGCTTGTCTTTTTTCTTAATATTACAATAAAAAAAAAGTACTTTTAAGCCAATATCCCTGAAGAAGTAAGCAGAGGAACAACCCATGCCTAGCCAAAGACACTTATCCCACGAAGTGATAAGTGGCAAGTGTTCCTAACGCCAACCGGGCACCTATCCAATCCGGGAAACGAACTCGGGGCATCAAGAAGTCAAGTCCGACGCCGGAACGCTAGACCACAAAGGCGATTACAATATTATATAATATACAACATAGTATAAAACAAAGTCACTTCCTCTGTCCCTATGTATGCTTAAATCTTTTAAACTACGGCAACGGACTTTGATGAGTGTTTTTTAATAGATAAAGTGATTGAAGGGGAAGGTTTTTATGTAAATTTCATAACCGTGCGAAGCCGGGGCGGGCCGCTAGTATACAATAATTAAAGTATTAATATACATTGCATACATATGTTATATTTATAAGACTTTGGCATGAGGCGCAATCAATCCCAAGCGCTCTTTATCTGCAAAATATATAGCAACAGTTTAATATTTTTTTTCATATAATTGCAATTTGACATTTTTTGTGTTTAATAATTAGAAGGTCTTTCATATAATCGGGAAGTTTATTGTAAAAACGTATATATCGTCAAATGAAAGAATGGCTTATTGGCTCGTTAGCGCTGCTAAATAGTACCAATAACTTTATCATTAAGCATTGCTTGCAGTTTACGAGTCGCATTTTGTCTATTACACAATGGAGAAATCTAAAAAATCTCCAACTATACAATGGCACCAATATGACTATGAAATTAAAAAGCAACATATAGCAACTAAATCTATACAAGAAATATTATTTAAAAACAATTTGCTGCATATTGTATACATGATACAGAGCTCAAAACAAGGGTTATCAAAATTTTTGTCAGTTTGTCTATTCACTTTTTTTGCAGAAACTACTGAACGCATTTTTACACAAATTTGTATAGTACCTAGTTTCATTATTTCCATGTTGCTAAATAAGTCGACATTTATATTATGCAACTTTATGCCACACATTTTATCTTAATGAGTATTATTAAAATAATATTGTTTTAAAAGCTTATGGTAACCCCCAGGTAAACATTTAGGATACCTTTTATTCCGAGCAAAATCTTCCTTCTCATCTAGTGATGATTTGTGTATGAAGTGACAATTTGTGTATGAAGTTGAGTTATGGCAAAAACTTATACTTGGGTTGTATTAGTTTTGTATCCCATAATAATATGTATCAATTCTTGTTTTTAAAAAATATTTTAATTACAGATTTAGTTTTAATACAATTATATATATTTGTGTATGTAGATAAATAGTTTTAAAAATTAAAACCTACCAGGAAACTTGCTTGGTAGTAGTATACCACAATACTGTCGCCATTTTCTCCTTATGATTCCAACAACTTTACCAGTTGGTGTAATATCTTCATTGGCAACATCAGCTTTACTGCTTGCCAATACAGATTCTTCCTCCAAAAAGTCACCCGGGTCATCTGCTTTATCTTCTAGAACTATGTCACTTGGCTTTCTCCACTCTTCTTGAGGCAATATTTCAATAGCTACAATGTCACCGTCAATAGCACGGTTTATACCAATGTGCCCTTGTAAAAGTATCTAAAAATATGTACCAAATATTATGAACATAATATTTTTAATATAAATATAATATAATATATCATAATAATATGATGAAATTTTAGCATGTTTATTTAAGAGAGACAAAACAAGAGCTACTTTCATTATGTTTAAATGCTGTTTGAATTGATGTGAACTTACTGTCAATAGACTGACAACAATTATAAATCTTTTGTTTGTAATTTTGAAACACTAAAAGCTAAAGATTTACAATGTTTAGTGGTTATCTGGTTATAAGGTTCACATTTCAAAAGGCCACATACATGTATATCAAAGTAGTCTTTTTGAGAGGAAACTATGAAAAGGTTACAATTTGAACGTTTACTAAAATCTATTTTAATTTTGAGTCTCTGTTGAGGACACCTGCAGTCTTAAATTGGAATTTCAAATGAGTTTGCCTCTTCTTCTGCAGCTGTCGTAAACCTAATTATTTTGAACATATAAATATGCCTACGTAATGTGTTTTAGTGTTATATAAAGACTCAGTTAAATCAAGGTGGATTTAAAGACTTTGGGTTCCAGCAAACTGTTCTGTACAACAGTACATCAATGATATAAAACATGAAGACATGCAAAACTATTTTGACTAGTGGTCGCCCATTTGGTCGAAATTCAACCATAATAAATTTTAATATCTTGTTGATAAGATCTTCTGCATTTGTCAAGACTAACTACTTTGTTTCCAAACTTTTTAGTGCGCCATCTGTGATCTTTTATCATTATTATCAATATATTTGTTTCTGTGTGTCAAATGCATGGTAGAGTGGGTAATGTTTTATTTATTGATTTTATGTACTTTATAAGCATTATTATTGAAAAATATTAGCGTTCTGCACTTCTCCTACACATAAACTATAAGTGTGCCAAATTTTATGGTCCTGCGTCTGCGCAACTTTCGTAAAAAGGGGTCCAAAGTTTTGGCATCATATTTTAATATACGGATAATTTTGCAACCCATTTTTTAAATGCAACATTTACTGAAACACTATAACTATGATGCCATGTATTTTGAAACAAAACAGCTTATTTTGGGGTCGCACAAAATTGTGTTATGTTATACAAATTATATATTTTAGTCTTACCGACTTTTCAAATCCACTGACTGTAGCAGTACCTTCCAAGAAATTGTCCCTTGAAGCATGAAAGGTACCTTGATGGATTTTTCCATTTCTAATACCAGCATGAATCTGTGCGGGTGTCAAATGTGCAGGATATAGAGCATCCTTAGAAAAACTCTCTGGCATTACATTTTTAGACAACTTGTCCACCAAACCAGGAAAGCCAGTTACATTTTCAATATAGTCCTTAACTAAAATAAAAAGAATATGCTATATTAAATTTGTAGGGACAGTATTATAAAGCAATAAAAAAATAAAAATTAGAAATATGTATAACTACAGTAACAACTAGATTATCTTAATTTATTGCTTTGTAGTTAACCATTACAATTTTATACCTTAGATATGTGCTGTGTGCAATAACTAGGTTTTTGCTTGTTTACAAACTGACACCAGAGGTTAATTACTCAAGTTGCCGGTAAGCAACGCACTGCTACATCTTTGGTATACAAAGTGTGTATTTTATAATCAGAAAATTCATTTACTTTTTGCCATCCAAGAATTAAAGACAAAAAGACTGTAATATGAATTTCCAAATCCAATAACAACTTGTTTTAATTAAGATTATATCTACACAACACATGCTACAAGTATGTACTTTCTAATTTTAGAACTCCTTTTGTGATTGAGATAAATTAATATAAATAAAGAAAAAAAAACTTTTTAACTGCATTTGAGGCTTTTCAGTTTGAGTTTTCTGTTTGAAATCTAATTTACGGTAAGATTATTTCATTTTTAGAAATTTCCTGATTCTTCAATTTAAGTAAAAGTACTCTTATTCCATACCAGAACAGCTAGTAATTCCTTCTTCATGTGCCAATTTCCTGTTATTTTCATCATCAGTAAGTAGAACAATCTGTGGAAATTGGCCTTGAATGTTGTTGATTGATAAATGTGTAGAATACCAAGATGCTGCTTTGCGTATTGCCCGGTCATTTCTATCATTTTGCTTTTCACCTGGCTTACGTTCCACATATGTATCTCTAGGGTTAAGAAGGTTTAAATGTACTATATTTCAATACATAAACTAATACTAGCTAACATGCAAATAATGACAATTAATAAAATCTTACTGTTTCAAGTCTTTATATCAATAAGTTTTAACTTTAAAACATTTTAATATTTAGCAACATGTAAAAATCTGTTAACCTAAAATCATACATAGATGCATCCAAGGGAGTAGACAGGCGTAGGTATAGAGGGCGGCAGGCAAAGCAAATCCTAGACTATACTGTTTCAATCATATTTATCGTACATCTCACATAAGTACCTACCTAGTAGAGGTGAGGTATTATTTTAAACCAAAATGTATTAGTCAGAAATGGCTTTATTTTTCAAATATTCTACACAGTTCTTCAAATATGTTTTGTCAACTTCTTTGGTCCATACTTAACATACAATGCTTGTTTTAATGATTTAAGTCATTCGGATAGTTGCAGTAATAATATTTTATCACTATTCTAAAGGCTGCCGTTTAAAGGGGGACCTTAACAGTACCTCTCTACGCCCGTGGATGCATATACTAAATCTAAATTTATAAAACTAATCAGACCAGAAATCTGAATTCAATGAAAAAATGCCTGCTGTGCTGGGAATCAAACTCCACAGATGACTTTGACAAAATGTTCATTTAATGAAAATACTAGATGTAGCCATCCCATTTTATTAAAAAGAAACAATCATCCATAGTGAAAAATAAAGAAATCAATTTTTCAAAGATAGTCCTTTGCATTCATAGTGAAATTATTTCTGTTTAACTTTTTTCAGTCGCAATTTAAATAAAACTTTTAAATTTATATTAAAAACTATCTGCCTTATTATAAAAACTAAAACTAAAATAGATATCAAACCAATAAAATGCTATTCAAGGATGACAACTTATTGGTTGAGAATCTCCTTTTAGACATTGTTAAGTAAAACCTGGTAAAACATGAGTCAAATGAATGTTTCTATTTCGTTATGATAAGACTAATATAAATCTAAGTACTTACTTGTGGTGTTCATTCACAAATGAATAGAATTTTCTTTTCTTGTTTCCTATAATTTCCAAAAGCCTTTGATATATGGCAGTGTTCTGATGTTTTACTTCTTCTAACACAGTTTGCAAAACTATGACATTTTTTAGAGCATCTTCTTCTAACACATCAATTTGATGTAACACTACATTACTATCTAATATCAAGTAATGATCATAGTCAAATAATGCCGTTACTGAAGTTGGTGATGCCTCTAAGACCAACTCATCATCTTTGTGTGGGCAAATATTGCATGTAGCTGATCCACAAAGCAAATCATCACGTAGGTAATGTTCTCTCACGATCTATTAACATAAAGGAAGTATTATAAAACATATTCGAAATTATTATTAATTTGTTAAGGACAATCTCGACAATAGGCCAACCCAATTTTAAGCTGTTACATTTGGCAATATTTCCAAATGAAATCCTGTAATATTCCAATCATATAAGTGTAGATTCAAATATAACCTTACTTTCAATATGTTGCCGCGTTTTGTTTTAGTTAAAAATGTTTTAGTAGTCCACATCGCTAGATTCGCTAGTTCAATGAATTATTTACTTGAAGGCAATCTTATTCCAATTAAAATAGCATTTTTTATATTTTGTAATATTTACTAAACACGGAAGACAATCATAAACAAAAAATAATAGACCACACAGATTATACCATAAGGTATATCAAAGAGTAAAGTAACTGTCCATAAAGGGACAGAGAAACCTCTTTGCCGATTTTCGAAACCTATGGAAACTACCGCTATCTGGTGACGGATTAATTAAAATAAATGTGTCAGTGTGAGTGCTTATTATAGTTACACTCACACTCAGAAGGATATTTTTTTTATTTTCGTGGTATTGTAAGGCTACGCGCACACTGGTGATTTAGTTATCACCACAACAGTACATTTTATCTTATTCATGTGAAAATTCTATTAGAATAAGAATGTACTGTAACGGTGATCATCACCAGTACGCATAGCCACTCCACATCGTCCCAAATTAGTC
>NJDC01000121.1:0-13903 GCA_002245475.1 Calephelis virginiensis
TTTTTACATATTCTTTAAATACAATGGTGTGGTTATATGTTCTTTCATTATACAAATGGTTCTCTTCATTATAGATTTCAAGTTACTTGGTTAAGTTAATAATTTTAAAAGTCTAATATATTCACAGTGTTGTACTCGTTTCAGATAAATATTATTTACAATTGGGTCTTAATCCGTTTTAACGCTTTAATCCCTTATTGCCACCGATCAAAAAGTTTTATCTCTTTTGTGGTGAAATTGCTGGAACGTTTTAAAGTTTTTCCAGCATCCTTCGAAGATATTCTCATATTTTAATTCTATGTCTGCTTGTTATTGAGTTTATTACTTAACTTGTATGGATATATCCTTAAGCCATAATAATTTGCTTTATGCGTGCTTTTTAACTTGCCCAAAAATGTATTTTTTTTAACTTAGCTGACTGACGTGTCCGGTGACGTGGTGTAATACATTACATACACAAACTACCTAGCTAGAGATACTAGTGTAATAAAAGCGGTTAATTGAAGCGGCCTATAGATATTAATAGCACAAAATGAGCTACCTATATTTTAAATCTCAGAGACCTAATTGACAGATGTAAATGTCAAGTTTAAAAATAATGATACCTGTGTTTTTTTGTAGCGCTGTCCTATGATACCGATTTTTTCAAAACGTAAATTGATGTCGATTTATAAAGAGAGAAAAACCTAAATTTGCTTGATACTACAACCCTAAATTTATAAATTATTTTTAAGTGACATCGAAAAATAGAACGTTATTTTAAAGGCTTTTTTTATTTAAGATAGCGTACTTCCAAGGTGGTCCCATTGCCAACAAGTCTGAGTCTGTTTGATGGAATTTGAAGAAAAGTTCTAAATGTTTGGTGCAATTATACAAAAATCGAAATCGTTTTTTTTTGCAAATAACTGAGAAAATTATATTAACTTTTCGTCCTTCAATCTATTGAAACGTTGTGCCTGTTGTTTGCAAGTTATCAAGAACCTAAACCTATACATTACCATTACTAATTATCATTATCAATTATTTTTTCAATTATTTTATAATGAGTCATCCCAACAGTAAGCAAATTATATGCTTGTGTTATTGGTGCTAAACAGGGATATTTATACATGGATGTACTTGTATAGTCATAATTTAGTTAATATGAAGGTGAACTTAGCCCCTTGCAATTTAGCCTCTCCAGGGCAGCCACAATGCGGCCCGCTTTCATACAAAGGTTACAAAAAAAACTTTTGTTTACTTTGACAGTCGCTGATGAAGACTCACGTATCTTCTTTACTTAATGTTGTATTTATTCGTTAAATACACATTTTTCGATTTTCCAGTGTAACTTGTAAAAATCGGTAATAATTTTTGCTGACAGTTTTAGAAAACGGCACTACACTATTTATGAATTGCAAAAACTGACAATATAGTTAAAGTCAATTTAGTCCCTGAGATTAAAAACCAGGCTATAGTTGCCTATCTACCATGGAGATCTTGACTCTACTGTAGGAGATAAATGTTTTGATTATAGTGATGTAGATACTATGAACTCCAATTTGTCTGATGGAAATTGAAAGAGGAATCGAAATGTATTCGATTATAGAAAAGTGATTTTTGGTTAAAATTAAGTTGGGTTGGTTAGAAATTGTTTAAGTGCAGTAAAACTACTAAAACTATATATATTAGTTCCTTACACTTGAAATCGGTGTTTTGTCGTTCTCTTCAATCAGAAATTTTTGTTTATTGGTTAGGAATCTTAAGTTCAAAATGCAGTTACTTCCACAATCGTTTGTGTTTCGTAAACCGTCATTCATTTGTTTTTTTTTCTGTTTGCGTCGTTCTGTTTACAAAATAGTAAACTTGAAATATCGCGTTCACGGCAGTTATACACACACACTGCTAACACACAATAGACGGCTAACAAATTAAGAGAGCTTTAATAATACTCCCCGAATCTTACTTCAATGGAAACATCTGGAATGGAAACAATGGAAAAATACATCTCCGATTTGGCTTAACCGCTTACAAAGATTGTATTGAGTCCAGTCCGAATGGTTTTCTTCCTAAATGGATCATTGGCCTACCTCGGAAATGACAAAAGTGCATAGACAACAATGGTTCACACTTTGAATTAACAAATATTATTTCACCCCTGCATAATGTCAATTTTATATATATATATAACGACTTAATAAAAATGTAAAGAAAACATGATATGATTACTTTAAAATTTAAAATAAATGAAGGGTAACATAGGTACAATATTACACACTAACAATCACCTACCTCCGTCTCACAGACAAATCCTACCGATATATTCTGTTCTATTTACTCGTCCTCACAAGTAACGAATCCCACAGCTAACAGACAACGCGCGAGTGTTGGACGGATAAATGTGTGCAGGAACCTAAGATTAGAAATCTCAGGTTCCTGTACACATTTTATTATTTATAATAACAATGAAACGTAGAAATATAAGGTTATACCCATCATTAACATTGAATACATTTATGTAGGTACGTTTTTTACATTGTGTCCAATAGTATTGGAACGTTTGTAACTATGAAATTTTCTTGTCGTGTAGAGTGTGAGAGAGTGTATGCACTTCATAGTAAGTATGCAGTTTTACTCTTCACATTAATTAACACCAAGTAAAATAAATAATTAAAAGACGAAACAACCCAGACATAGGCTTACAACGTATTCTTTACATCTTAAATAACTGTTTATACGCATTGAGTATTTTACTATGTGCTTGTTTACTTCGCTATTACTCTTAAAATTTGCGATCGTATGTAACTTCACTGACGTTAAAAAAATTGAAAATTAGTCTGTGTCATATAGAGTTATGTTGCTACAAGTTAGCACAAACGGCTCTAATACACAACCGAAGCCACTAGCACCATCAAACTACAAATAGCCAAACTAATACTGCACTCCTTGTAGAAATTGTATGCAAATATGTATGTGTGTAGCGCATTAGTGCTAAGACGTTAAAAGTGTTGAGAACATGTAGATAACGCTGGTTATATATCTGCGCGATATCATTCGCTGCGCCTCGTATACTCGTATATATCGTGTACAACTTATTACATGTCTGTTTGTCCGCCTAAAGCTATGAAAAAGAAGAAGTAGATTTTGAATTTATCTCTAGTATCTACCGATATTTGTATTAAATATGTAAAATGTGTGTATAATATATGAAATGTACTCTGAATATTATCCTTACACACGCGTAATGTATATATAAATATAATATATAGAGTATCGCGTTGTTTAGAATGATATAATCTTACCTACTATGATCAATATGTTTATTGATAAGTATTTCTTTGTTACAGATTGTGATAAATATGGCAGAAAACAGCAGGAAACAAACGAGTAGTTTTAGAAAAATATTTCCTAGTTTATTTTTTTTACACAAAAATAAAGATAAGATAAATAGTAACAACAGTATTCAATCAAATCCAAAAGCGGGAGCCGAATGTGGCTCAAGCAGAGGTAATCAATATCAAAATCCACGTTACATTGAAAGAACAGAAAAGTTTATTAATGCTTCAGACGATACTGAAGAAAGGATATATGAAAATCTATCAGTGCCCAGCCACGACCGCGTTAGTGCCTTAAGCAATAGCGAAGGATTCAGCAATCATTCGTCTAGTAGTACACTAGTATCAGATAATGTTAATAACAAAAAAGTCAATACCATGGCCGAGAACCCACCTGCAAATGTAAATGACAACTTGCACTACATGGCTAGACCTCAAGTCCCACCTAAACCACACAACGAATCGACGTACTCGTCACCAAATCGAAGCAACGATCAAAGAAATAAAGAAAGCTCTCAATATCCTAACGTTTATTATCACTCACTAGAAAAATTGTCTGATAAAATAACTTCCCTGGATGAGATTGAAATATACAAAGCATCACAAGCACAAACAAACCCTGCATCTGTAGGTGCGGAAATCAAAAAAGTTAGCACAAAGTTTCTAATATCGCCAAAGAAAGAAGCCGCAGTGCGGACAATACAACCAATCAGAGCTCGCAGCTTATCAACTGATAAAAACTCTATAGAGATAACAGAAAATTTTAACATTGCAAGTAAAAATATGAATATAGAAAAACCTTACAATTACTCAGCCCCAACCTCCCCTATAGCTGTTGGACATAGAATCCCTAGTATGCCTACAACTGTATCTCCTTACGAGCATGTAAGAAAAACTATGATCGAAGCTGAAGAAAAGCGGAACTCAGTAAGCAGGTCAAGTTCGCGTAACAAATCTACACCTTCTCCTGTATCTAAAACATCGACATTACGCAAAGAAAAGTTGTCGATTGAAGATTTAAAACGAGAGAAAACTCGACAACAAGTGGAAGCTTTTTATTGGCATAAATTAAAAGAATTGAAGATGCAAGAGGATGAATTTCTCTTGCGGCAGCCCCTAATTAATTCGATTAATTCAGTTGCTTCGTATAGTAATTCAGCTCGTAGCAGTCCCAGTTCAATACAAATGGATCCCCGGACATGTAGCTTGCCACGGGGAGACATAACTTGTAATTTAAACCGACCTATCTACCTGTCTCAGCCGTGTTCTTTTAGAAGAGGGGCTTCCGAACGTAGGACAGATTTGTTTGTTAAACCCCGCACGTTTTACGCTGACACTGACATAGTGTACAGGTATCCTGAGAAATCGCACCGTACGGTTACGAACTCCCAATATCAAACGGCCGTACAGCACGAATCTTTAATGGACGAACTGCGCAACCCTAATCAATATCCTAAACGTGTTAGTTTTGAACAATTTGATAGTCCAGTCCGGTTTGATAGTCCAGTGATAGATGAGGCTAAGTGTAAAATGGCCCCAAAACCTCCAGTTCGGACTACCAGTGTTTTAGGAACGACAAAAATGGATGCGAGGACAAATAATCAGTCCAGTTCATTGTGTTCTGAATCGGAAAGTGGATCAGAGGCTGGAGAAATTCAACGGATCATGCATAGCAACACATCGAAAGGTAAGTACCTATGGCTATATTACGATGACTGGTCTATTCCCGTGGCTCCACCCACGTGCTCTTACGCGCCTGGGATAGTATTTCGAGTGTACGCATTGACTATGAGTCATCGAAATCGGTCGAGTTGAATGACACATAGCTTATGCTTTTAGTTTGATCTTTGTTCTTCATATTGTGAATTTCCAGTTAAAATTAATGTATTAGATGCTCTACTTATAAAGTACTTTACATCTAACTTTTGCAAATCTACCCTCTTAATTTAACATTAGGTTTTTCCGGACCAAAGGACAAAAGAAAAAGGGCTGAGAATCTCAAATCTCTGTGTAAGACTTAAAATTTCTAGGTCTAAAATTTCATAATTATATATTATGTTATGTTACCTTTAAACTTTTCTTTCTACATATTGATATATGTGATATTTTTTATGAAATAGAAACATACGCTATTCAAATTATACGTGAGCCAGTAAGCAAAAAGATCTCCCGATCTCCGTTATCCATAGACGTCACATATGATAAAAGGTATTGCCCTTTGAATAATATTCTAATGTTAAACCTCTGACGTGAGTAAGTTTACCAGTATACTATGCTCCTAACATGACACAAGAATATAGAGAACTGACGCTATGAAGGCGGGTAAAGGTAAGGCAGAAACACTAGCAAACAAGACAATGAACTTTACCATCTATTCCGACTGACTGCTGCAATGAAAATATTTCATAAATTTAGATTACTAACCTATTATATCGGAGGGGGTTTTTGCACTTGTGTGAAATTAGACCCATCATTAACATTGAATACATTTATGTAGGTACGTTTTTTACATTGTGTCCAATAGTATTGGAACGTTTGTAACTATGAAATTTTCTTATCGTGTAGAAATACACTTCATAGTAAGTATGCAGTTTTACTCTTCACATTAATTAACACCAAGTAAAATAAATAATTAAAAGACGAAACAACCTAGACATAGGTATACAAAGTATTCCTTACATCTTAAATAATATACGTGTATATAATATGAGTATTTTACTATGTGCTTGTCTGTCAACATGTGTATTTATTGAAGTGGTTGTCACATCACTACTTCATAAACTTCATTCTCATTGTTTTCCTTATTTTTTTAATCTAGTCAAGTTACAAGTAAAGTGCTTTGAGTCGTTAATTGATCTTTTATCGAATTATGTAAATTGTCTGGGGCGCAAGAGTGTCCCCGCCGAGACAAGCAAAGTTCGCGAGGGTACTACCTAACATTTTTAAACACTTTTTTTTTTAAAACTTGTGTTTCGATTAGACAAAAAAAAATCGATTAAACCAGATAAACACAATTTTCAGAATACGATGTCTGTGATTAACATGAAATATTTGAAGTTTAAACTTTATTTATTGCTTAAGATATAACTGATATCTTAAAACCACCGATTTCTTGACTTGACTTATAATAATTAATGATCGTCAAAACTGAAATGGCATTCCTCGAGTCCAAGAAAGCTGAAATTTTGCATGTAAGCTAATATTCGTACACATGCAAATATTGAAAGTTATTGAAAACTTGGAGCGTTCATACCCCCAAGGTATAAAGTAGGGGATGAAATTTTGTTAAAAATTCTTGGTTTATTTAGCTTTGTTTGGTTTATACCAGATAACCAAAATTCTCATAATATGATTACTATATACGTTGCCGACCGCTGACTTAAAGTATCGAAATTCATCGAGTACTTCCAGAAGTCCTAGAAAGCTGAAATTTTGGTATGTTAGCGAATATACAAACAACAAAAACATTCGGAACCTTGGGACTTTCACACTCCCACACCATAAATTATAGGATGGGTAATTACTAAGAATGTACGAAATTTGAGGGAAGTTGCGGAAGTCTTCAAATGCTAAAATGTTATATATAAACAAATGTTAGTCCAAAACAGCAAAAGGTGTCTAGAATTCTTACTACCCCATTATAATCTATATACATATTTAAAAACCAATACCACTTTTCGTTGTAATTTTATAACTCAAGAACGGACTTCACCTAGCCAAAACGAATGTTTAAGATTTGTTCGGTTTATTTAGTACATGGTTTATGTGAAGTTTGCATAAAATCGGTCGAGCGATTCTTCATTTATCACATTTTTTGTAACAAGTGAATTCAATAAATTGTGATATTTTTCAATCAAATTGAAACTTTTTTCAGTTGCTTTTTTCTTTTTTTGTTTTGTTGTGTTATGTCACTAACGCGATCATATAGTGGTCATATAATATACGTAGCGAAGCACGTAGCGGGCCGCTAGTTGGCCGCTAGTAGTCTAGAAAATATAACACTCTCTAGAAAAAACTGGCGCGTAGCTATTTTACGGCCGGCATCTTATGACAGATGTGCGAAACAGACATCCAGCATCCAGCACGGTCACCCTCCCATTCAAAACGGAACGTGACAATAGCGAGCATATAAGCTAGGAAGAAAAGACAGCGACGCACTTACATCTATGGTGTCTATAGGCCACGAGGCCACTGTTATCTCTTTACTACCAGGAAAGGTGTATGCTTGTTCGCCTGTCTTATCACATAAAATATAATATAATACTTAACACGTGTTAGATGGTTCTACCAGCGGCAAAACGGTCAAGCCACATATTCTGACTTAGCTGTAAAGTTTGTCAAGTTAGAGTTGCTTTTGGAGTGAGATTGACTTGGGTGGGATTTACATGGCATCTGATCACTTGTTATTAGTGCGAGCCATATACATATTCTAATATGTTGGCAACATTTTAAATGAAAATAATTAACATACATACATACATATCTTCACTCCAAGTCCCTTACGGGGTAGGCAGAGAGTATCGAGTGCCAGACTTCACTGACAAAGCTGTCTTGCTTCCTTCACATTTATTACCCTTTTCATTCAAACACGCCGGTTTCGGATACTCTTTGTCAAGATACCCTCCTTGTCTACCCTCGGATAATATCCGATTGATCTGATCGTGAAACGTCAGCCTTGGTCTCCCCGGGTACCTACATCCATCCACATTCGCATTGTATATCTGCTTTGTCAATCTTTCATCTGTCATTATTTCCATATGACCGAACCAGCGGAGCATGCCCTTTCGCATTTTAACACCAACACTTTCTTTCAATCCCACTCTTTCTCGGATCTCACTGTTACGAATGCGGTCAGCGAGCGTTACATTACAGATTTTCCGTAGTGCTCTTATTTCGACCGCATTTATCCTACTTTCATGCTCTTTCTGACATACCTAACTCTCGCTTCCATACAATAACGTTGGGATAAGTACAGAATTACGCAAAGCGAGTCTAGCTTTTTGACTCAAAACCTCAGTTTGGAATAGCTTACCCAACGCTTCATTCACACTATTAACTGCATACACTCTCCTCTCTACATCCGTGGTGTACTTTACATCCCTGCTAAAAACACAACCAAGATATACAATTTCATTCACTTGTTCCAGCACTACATCATCAACCAAAACTCTTACATCCTTTCTGACTACGTCTCTTTCAAACACCATTATTTTGGTTTTCATCGCATTCAAATGTAAGCCACTTTCTTTACAATCTCCTTACATAACTGTGACCAGTGTTTGCAACTCAGGTGGTGTAGAGCCCAAAAGTACAGCATCACTGCATAAAGCAGGCAGTTCACCACTTAGTCACCCATAAGCATTCCCACATTCAATGATCTTAACCTTTGAAGACATTTGTCCAAATATAAGATAATCAAGTGTGCTGACAACACATAACCCTGCTTGACGCCAATATTAACATCAAACCAAGGCGATATGTTGCTATCCACCCGCACGCACAGACACACCCACAGCCAGATGCTTTTCTACAATGTTACGGAGCGAAAACACTTGATCCGTACATCCTCTTCCAGACCTGAAACCGCCTTGAGCCTCCCACAATGTTCCATCGGACATCCCTTGCATCCTCCTTTCAACTATTTTTCCATACACTTTTGATGTTAAACTGATCAAACTAATGGCCCTGTAACTTGTAACTGTAAAATAATTAAAATAGGTACTTTCGAATAATTAATTAGCTAATTTAATTTAATTAAAATTAATAAGATTATCAAACTGAAAACGAATGTTATTTTACATTAAGAAATTATTCTATTAATAAGAAAAAATATTATTATATTAATCAGAGAAAGCACCAATGTAAATTATTCCGAAGGTCCTTTAACAAATGGCTAATCAACAGTTTAAGTCTCGTATTTCGAACAACCAACAATCTGCATTTTTGATTAAATAATTGCTAGGTTTCTAACCCGCTATTGAAATCTAAATTTAAACCAAAAAAGGAGGTATACATAAAAATGCGGACTGTGTGAATGCTATGGCATCACGTGACACTTGTAGTTCTGACAATTTTAACCATTTTAAAAAAAATTTTGCTAATTGTGAAGTTACCATCATATCCAAATGAGTCAAGTAGGACGTCTACCCCAACTGTTCTTATAATAGTAAAAATTTTATGAGATATAATAGTTTTAGCGAATTAATGTGATTTAATGGAAGATGTTAAATAAATTCCACGCATTCAAACTAAACGAAACTGCATCAAATTCGTTGTTTGCTATAATTCCATCGACATTGTAGTGTTGAAAAAGCCAAAGTACAAGTAATGACCTCTTTCTTGCCAGATTACGTTTATTATCTTCAATGTCAATACACTAACTTATACTTGGCTTTTTTTTTTTGATAAAGTACTACAAGCTTAGATGTGCAAAGCAACAAACCCTAATATGATGATGGCGAGTAGATACCCTTATAGATATCAATCAATTGTAGCATAAACTGCTGTACCTCTAACGTATATAACTTCCGTATGCGGCGTATAACTGTGGGGCACCTGTGCTACATTGATAAATAATTCGCATTGAAAATGGCGCTGGGGATACTCTGCAGTAGACCACCCGAAACTGGTACTCAAACAAGCAGGAGGACCTCGTGAGGTAAGTAAATAAATCTATGTATATATTTCAAAGTCGGTTGCTACTTAAATTCGGTCAGTCTAAACTAACTTCTTTTATACAGTTTACACAAAACACAGGTACATAATAGGTGGAATAAAAATTATGACATTTGGCTAACAGAAAGTAGCAAGGCTTTTGTTAGAGTTTTCTATGAACATAAATTAATTGAAATAGTTCAAGCCGCTGCGGCTAAATACTAAAGCGTTCAAATAATTTATGTAATTTCTCTCAAATAATGATATTTCTCTAAACCATCTCTACAAAAAGCAGTCGAACAGAGATTTTAAGAAAAAGTTATCAGGGTGGCTCTGCTGCAATGTTACATGTCAGCAGAAAAAAACACTTTTGACATTACGTAATAGTAGTTACCTATTTAATCATATTGATTGTCTATATTTGTATTACTGCAATAAACTGTAGTCAATCAGTAAGTTTAGTAACTTACCAAACGAATCAGGTACTTTTAGATAAAGTAATTTTAGTAGTTAAATTATGTATTTAAATGAGTTTTAAATATACACAGAACTCAATTTAAATTACTGAGCTGATCAAACTCCGTTTTAGAGAATAATGAAATCATCTGAGGTCTGAGGTGAGCCCACATTGTTGTCTAACCTTATAAAAGCCGCACTTTATTCTTGGGTTTGTCAACGCAGGGATCGGATTGGTTGTGTTAATAACCCAAACCGTTTCTGTTAAAAACCAAATTCAAAAATGTTAACCACTGTAACCAGTTACGTATTATTTAGGTTAAGCGAAACTGTTGGTTAACACCACTTATCTGTTACCAAAGTAAGATGGTTAGTGTTAACAGAGCTATATGATTAGTGTTAACACAAGTTGTGTTAATAACACCAACCGTTTCTGTTTTATCTGTTACCAGAGTGATATGATTAGAGTCAACAGAACAATCGGACAGTTTTAGCTTTAACAAATTAACAGGTGTTTACCAAAATTAAGAGTTTATCATTCATAATACCAAACAAACATACTCCAAGGTCAAAAATCGATTTTTCATACATTTATTGCAATACATATACAAATATCACGTTTATGCTATTTGACTAACTTTCCTGCATATGTACCTAATATGTACAAAGTCGCTGCCGCCGCCACCGCTATCTTACAACGTACGCCTGCCGCATCGTTCATTTGCTGCATGCGCTGAACCGCCGAACAATACTTGTACATATAATAATAATAATATAATACTTCTTTCTACGTAGCATTCCGCGCTGGGTTCTTCCCGCTCTTTTACAAGTACTTTTTATTGCTTGTTTATTTACTTAATTTGCGACCTTCTGTGAATTATCTCAATTACTTTTTTCTGTTGTTTTTTTAATATATGCAAGCAAATAATAATATACCATACTACCCCATCGTAAATACATACCTAATTAGTTACTTAATTAATGATATGGAGCGAAATCAAGTGAGTCGTTTCGCCAGTTCTCGTCCACTTAGTGGAGTTTGCAGTTTGAGGGAAAATATAAAAATGTCCTAGATCTAATTTCGAATTCCCCAATATTGTTACCATAACCAAAACCATAACCATATGTAGTTTAGTCTATTTTAGGATGAAGCAAAGTTTTAGCCTAAATGTTTAGGGTTTTTTTTATAACTAAAATAAGGAATTGCGCCAGTTCGCTTCCACAAAATTCAGATTGCGTCTACCCATGGACCAGTTCGCGTTAACAAACTTATAAAGGGGTTAGAGTAGTTTTTCTAAGAAATTTAAAATAAATATTGGGTTTTAACTATTTCTTTATAAAATGCTATACATATATTCACAACAAGTTCCTTGCTGGGGTGGCAGAGAATATCAAGTACCAAGTGTCACGAGCTTCTTTCACATTAATTGTTTTTTTTCATACAAAGAATCTGGTTGTGGAGATTTCGGTGGCAAGAGTTGGCCTAAGGATAAAATTGGACATGGAATTTCAACCTAGCTCTCCATCGTCAAAGCTTAAAGTATCAGGGCATGATACTTTAAGCTCTGACGCGATGTCCGAAGGTGGAAATCTGCTGCTGCAATTAAACCAAACAACTACTTAGAGCATTCCATACGACAGATGCGGTAGAAGACACTGAGGGACCCAACGTTTCTACGCAACTTTGTGGTCTTTGACAATTCGAGTTGCTTTACATTGAATGCGCTCAAATGAAAGGAGCTGGTACTGTGGAACCCCTGCCCAGAGTTGAGAACAGTACTCTATATGAGGCCTAATTCGCACTTTGTAAGCGATGGGTCGACTTCAAATACTGTCTCGCTTTACTTAGCACACCAAGCTTTATAGAGGCTATTTTAGCCTTCTCCTCAAGATGACCACGAAATTAAACATCACTCGAAATATCAACGCCGAGTGTAACAATACAGGCTGTGGCAGTTAGGGAAATGCTCTAAAATCTAGGAGATGCGACAAAAGGGCGTCTTTTTAGTGGAAAACGCGCAAACTTTTAACTTGCTAGGGTTAAATTGCACCAGATTCTGCTGGCCCCAAAACGAAATTTCAGACAAATGATCGTCAACTTTAGACATAAGTTAGTTCCGGCTCTTGATGACATGTTCTCGAGATATATTATGTCGGCCAAAGTATAAGGCCGGTATACATAGTAATGAGTTCATAAGAAGAGACACACAGTCAGAAGAAACAAAGTAGGAGAAATTACACAGTCTTGGGGAACACCAGCATTGACAAGCTTGGACTCCGAGCACATAGCATCCACAACGTCCTTGATGTCAAAAAACTAGTGACCCTTTTGCATAACTTCTCAAGAAGACCGTAAGAAGGAAGCTTCGATAGAAGGGCGTTGTGCCAAACCCGATCAAAGGCTTTCGCTATGTCAAAACTGACAGCCAATGCTTTTCCCTTACTTTCGACTGCTTGCGCCCATCGGTGTGTTAAGTAAACTAAAAGATCACCAACGACAAAAACCGTATTGACGATCATTTTACAGCCGTTGCTCCTCTAGGTACCTTAAGATCTGGCAGTTTGTTATGGACTCTATAACTTAAGCAAGGAATTTAAATTTTTGGGCCGGTAATTAGACGGATTCGAATGGTTACCTTTTTTAAGGATCGGGTATACTAAAGCGATCTTCCATGCACTCGGTTCACTTAGGAGTTCGGCTTTCTCTTTCACATCATGGGCCAGCGAGGCATTATTCCGGTGTAAAGATGGTAAAGATGGCTTCGCAAAATTTCCTTGGACAGCCTTGGCGAGAAACCAGAACACTCTTGTTCCCGAAGGTAAGCAGGTAAATTTCTCGTCAACTCTGCCAATGTGCTCAGACTTTGCCTTGGCAATGGCTTTTTTGAAAAACCTAGAGGCAGAATTCTACTCCTTTTAAGCGAGCTGGTGTTTTCGTCACAAGACTTCATTTTGGTAGCATTAACGCTTATGACTAGTGCCGTCTTATAGGGATGACTGAACCAAGACTGGAATTGGCCACTAAGATGAACCTGCGATTAGCAAATCTGCATGCATGGGTAAGATGTAAAAAAAGATCGCATCCCGTCCAAATCTTCTGACCTATTATGCCATACTCAACGTCGCGACCGACGCGTCGGTCCGATGCTTGTAGCCGTACACAAGGTGTAGTGGACACAGCACTCCGGATTCATAAGTGACCGGAAGATCCAAAAGGGGCATCGACAGAGACTTAATAGTTCTCTGGATAAGAGGTCAGCAGAAGGTGTATGATCCCCAAATCCGGAATTCGCGTGGGCGAAGTTATCAATTGCGTGAGATCATAGGACAAGGTAAAATCGCGAACAAATCTTCCCCCATGATCGTTGGAACGTGAACCAAGCCAATCAGCATTGGCTTATTTTTAAAAGTTTTTTAACGGTGTCCGTGAAATGGACGCGAACAGGCGGAACTTACCCTACTTTTTGAAAATGTCTGAG
>NJDC01000121.1:14249-28778 GCA_002245475.1 Calephelis virginiensis
ATGACGTATCATTGTTTGTATGTAATATCATTGGTTTACCCTGTTAACACTTTAAATAGGTAAGATCTTCAGATAGTTGACAAATGAATGGTTAATCATATTATAATGGTCATTAACATTAACGTGTATAATCATGTTGATTGATAAACTTGTTCGTCTTGATTAACAGGCTAACTCGGTTAACCATTTTGATTCGGTTAACATGTATAGCCTGTTAACTAACTGTTAACTTTTTCAGACTGTTAACCAAATGTTGGTTAATCATTTCATAATGGTGATCAAAATGAACGTGTTTTCCGATTCCTGTGTCAACGTGATTCTCATAATTACATTTGTTCCGTACGCCTTACTGCATTTATAGACTGGATAGAGTGTATATATTTTTGAAGATTACACCTTTTGTTAATTTCTTAAGAAAGAATAGAAAGTCTCTGTCCTCTCCCCATCTTAAAATTTATGAAAACGTATTTGATATTGTTTTGGATTTATTAAAAAAAACATATGTTTTAATATTGCTGACAAAATCGATATGAACTTGAATTACATACAGTACGGTTTTCGAAAATTCGTAGTGTTCATGAGTTTCTTTCTCCGGATCTTCTCAGTTTGTGGCTCCGATTCCGATCCGGTGGCAGTTTAAAAAAATATCGACGCGCACAAGTAACACTTGTATGGTTCACATGAATAAAGGTTTTTCTGATTCTGATTAATAATAATTATTATATGCGATTTTGCTACATTTTAGTAAACAACTTAATTTTTTTATAGTAAATGACAACAAACACGCTTGGGAGCCACGTGCTGATGCTGCTGTTAAAAGATAAGATATGGATATTGCCAACTCATTAATTCCCGGTCGCTGTGATCGATTCCGAAGGTCGCTAAATAAGACTGTTTCATTAGCGTATTTGTGCGACTTTGTACTAATAGAAGGATACGTGGTGAATTTTTACATGAAATTTTCAACTTTTTTAAATACTGTCTTAAAAACGTATTTTTGCCACTACAACTAACTAAAAATCGCCAATTCCAGTAAAAATCACTAAATTGGCAACACTATTCTTCGATGATAACAAATGATTCGTATGTGTGTGTGTATTCACTTACACATCACTCATATTTTTCGTGTATATAACTCGTAAAGATTATAAAAGCACCATGCAAATATTATAAAGCAATCGTTCGTGCGTTCGAACCATTGACCTCTAAGTATATGGACATGAAATATCTACGAAAAAAGCCTGCCGTCGGCTACTAAATATGGCTGCCATTTTGACATTATAAGGCTGTCCAGAAAAAGTAGAGTACCGATATCGATACATAATCTATCAGTGACGATTGATAGGTAAGTTTAGGCAAATAGCTAAGAATTATTATTTACCTACCGAAAGAAATCGCAACTATAACCTTACTTACTTTTTGCTACTCAATTGGCTTATACCTAAATAAGGAAATGTAACTAAACGAAAGAAAGAATATTTGTTTACTTTTCGCGAGCACGTTTTTTTACATTGTTGTGTTACACTACATTTATTAAAGTTAATTCTTTACATTTATTACAAGATTCATTATCTTTACAAAAAATTGATCAGATTACATTCAAACCACTTTCTTTACTTATAAGTGAGCACTTGAAAGTATTCTTATTATGCTAGACTGTGATTGATATTTTCAGTGGCAATGGTATACGTTCTTATCTTGTCCCAATATTCTTTTCTGGAAACGTAAAATAAAATATCGATAATTGTAATAGTACATTACTATAAAAATTGAACACTATGGATTCTTGGCAAACATGAGAACTGTCAAGACGTCACTTTAACTCGACGCCAAAATTAGCATAGACAAAAATGTCGTTATCTCTTTCGGCGTTCATAATATCAACATTTGTTAAAAGGGACACAGAGATGTTGTTAAGTTATATATCGATTCCAACGATATTTATACAACAAAATTTGCTATAGAACATTGTTGCACTTCTTTGTATATTCCTATTTCTATGGTTTGAACACGGTTATACAAAAATGGCGTTCCTTTTGTGATTTTGCTGTGTGTGGTCATATGTAGATGGCGTAGATATTAATCAATAATAATTCTTAAATGACATGGACATTAATCGCGTTAGTTTATAATATTAAAGTAAGTTTAATAAAAATTGTATGTGTAAATACACATGCAGTTTGTGGAGGAAGCACTGCTTTTGTGCCCCTATGGAGCGTATACCACCGCACGACACTGACATTATGGCGGCTGGGATATGTAAGGCGGTAGATCCCTACGCGGTCAAGTCGATGCCCAGCATTCTACCACCAGTGTTCTCATTTAATCTTTGCTCGTGTTCAGAAAGCCAGGTGGTCTACGCAGAGTACCAGGACCGACGCTGGGGAAAATATATACGGAGGAATATAATACTGTTCTCCAGAAAACGTTGATTTAATTTTAATTTTAGATATCCTACATTCATCAAAGCACCTAAAGTAAGATCCATCCCCATCTTGCTGGCAGTGTGTACTCTTTTTTTTTTTTTTTGAATGACTAACTTGTTGCTAATCTTGCGATTTTTACAACTTCACCGAACTTTGTGGGCCGAGCAGAGTGCTCAGCCCGAGACATCATTATTTAGATGGATTGGGCTGTTTCCTACAACGCCAGCACCAAGGGCTGTCTCCCGGGAGACCGTACCTCGACTTGGTGCTGCGTTCTGGTTACTGGGTGGACTTGGTGGAGGAGTATTTGTGGCTCGTCGCTCGGCGTTAGGCGCCGGGCGCAAAAGAGGTCTTCGTCGCCGAGACCGGCGGCGACGGTGCAGTGTTGTGTTAGGGTGGTGTGAGTTTGTCGTGTTCCGGTTTACAGTTGGGAGAATAGCGTTTGCCGCGGTTATTGGGTCCGGGGGATCCGATAACACGTGGCGAGGTCTTCTATGATCGGGGGGAGAGTGTGTACTCAGTGCTAAGTGTCACGTTCTTTGCACACCTGCTTAGCTTGTTTCACATTCATTACTCATTCCATCCAAACGCGTTTCTTTTGGAGACTCTTGACCCGACCCTTGGATCATACCCCTACGATTTAAACAAAATTACACAAAATAAGATGAGGAAAGATTTGGGGTCAGCTCCATCCCCTTTTAAATGCCTCACGTCGTTAATGGAAGCCCCATTTTGTAAAGTAACAATATATAACAGCCGACGGATTATTTTTTTACTGCCTCGTTGATGGAGAGGCTGCCTGGGTTTGATACCCGACAAATTATCTATTAATTTTTAATGAATTTATGTATGGAATTTGTTTTAGTTTTTTTTTTACATAGGAAAGCAAACAAGCAGACGTATTTCCTGATGGTAAGAAATTCATGCCGCCTAGAGACACCAAAGGTGATAATGGTGCGTTGCCAACCTGAGGGAGGCCTAACACTCGAGCAAAAGTAAGTTTAGCGGCTACCTTACCCTCCGAACCGGAACACGTCATGACGTTAAGGCGGCAGGAATAGGTACAATTAGGTAAGTAGGTACAAACAAAATCGTGAAACAAAGCGAGACTATTTACACTATGGTTATATAGAAAATCCAGGTCAGCCTTGCTCTTCGGTCGTTTTCCGAAAACCGGTTGCAATCGTGTATTATAGCTGCTGCTACTGCACGGTAATGGCCGGAAATTGATGCCGTTACTTTAATGTCAATTATACGAGTATTTTGTCAGAATACGCAAAAAGCTGTTTTTTTGGAATTTGTATGTGGCATTCGTTAAATACTTCGGTCAACGGTCTCTAGGAGTGGGTATTTGTGTATTTTAAGTGTTAGCCTTACTCTAAAGATATATTAAAATACGAGATAACAGAGGTTTATGTGACATGGCCGCTAACCACAGGAAACGCCGCTATGCTATACCGGTCGCCAGCAGGAATCAGGTTAGATTACCGAAATTCTCGTTGATGACAAACGAAAGGTAGTGATTCCGTTACTTTGAGACTATATGGCCCTGGCTTACTTCTGCAATGACCATCTAAATAAGCAACTCGGCTTATCCTCAGTACACTAATTCATCCTACCATTCATAGTGTTCTGGTTCAAATAATGTGATAGACACTAACTTGCGTGCTAAAGTTTTCTTAGTATGGAAGGTAAGATTTCAGTTTAAAATCGAAGCCCTCTTTTATTAAGACTATGACTCGGCCTGCTTTCGGTTTGGTGATGGACCTTATACATATTAAATATAAAGTTCAATTGCACTACGTAAAATAATATTAGGAATCTTTCAATAAAAAATCAATACTGAAAACAAAATGTATGCAATTGTCTTAAGAAAATAAATTGATTATATTTCGTATGAATCCGGTCATTAAAACGCGCTCTCGATTTAACGTGACCGGGAGATAGCGGGTGGGTGTGGGATAGGTATGGTCCGAGGATGGCACGTCAGATTCGTGGTGAAAAAAACCCGATAATGTTTAATTTTGAGATTATTTTTGAGATATTTTACCAAATTGTTAAGTGTTAAGAGCTGTAATATTTTGAAAGAAATATGTACTTATAGTAATTAATTGCGTTTCGTTTGATAATTGTTCGTACTGTATCCTTTTTGAAATAAATGGAATCATTTGAATTGAACTTCAAACAAACTCATAAGTACCACTTTCTAAGTTTTCGTTTTTAAATCGGGTATAGTCAGTTATCCTTAAAATATAGACATATGACTATTTATAGATTTAACAAAACAACATTGTTATGCTATGCCACGAAAGGTTTTGGCATTTTTTACTATAAAGTCTCACATATAGATTTGATTTTTTACCATGTCGAAGGAATATCGCCACATTGAAATTTACAATTTAGACTAAATTTTAAGTTTCCACAGAAATCGTACTATATATTGCTGAAAGGTAAGAAATCTTTTCAGAAGTTTTCGAGATATTCCGTACAGATGTCAACATTTTTTACAATATAGAGTTATGTAGATTGTAGGTTAGCGCACGCCAAAGAACATCTAAGGCTGTAAAAGGCATTAATAAAAAATATTTACAAAAACTACATTTGCCTGACAATAAAATTGACATGGTTAAAGACTAAACGCGTTTAACGAGTTAACGAAGGTAGTAGGCCCTTAAGAATTTGAACTCGGTTCAGATTAAGCCAAGTTTACCTTGGTGGAAAGCAAACTATAGTTCTAACCGCAGTTTAGCTTAAGCTGATTACGTTTAAATTCGTTGGTAATATCCAGCCTAAGTCTCATATCGGCAATACACGTGTTTCTGTAAATACTATTTTATTATTATTTGTTCCAAAATAACCGCGCGACTGTCAAGACCTTTTTTCTTAGGAACGCGTAGAGGTATCAGGCTGAAATTTGTATTAATTATTCAGGTCTACTGTCCCTTGGAGCTGTGAAAAAATCATTTTTTTAAGCCAACTCAATCAAAAGACGCAGCTTCAACTTCCCGTAAATTTTCGAAGCTCGCAAGATAAAGGAAAAAATACTGAAAGCGTAAACTCTTAGTTGCGTCATAATTTATGAATCGACCAATACGACCGGCATCTTGTTTGTTGTCTAATACTGGAGCGCTGGGGCCTCTCGAGCTGTGTCTTCACGTAAACCTGACATCGGTTGACATGATCAAAATTTAATTAAACTCTAACTTTAAGCCACATCACATCACCTGTACCATCTCACCTCTAACTTCACTATCTCCGTAATTCTAAGCCTGTTGGTCTATTTTTTATTTGCCTTGTGTTAGCTAACTTAGGTGGAGACCGAATATATCCAAGTTCCACATTAAAATACATGTAGCTTAAGGCTATCCTTGTTATACTGCGAAGCTCATAACCACGCCAAATTTGTTTTGTTTGCTGTGCAAGTTTCAAATAAATAATATTTAAGTAAATTTAAGTAAAAAATATTTTAGGGATTTTAACTTTCATTATTATGTCCACTATACTTACGCCTACAATTATGTACATACGCATATTTTACTTCGTTTATAAAATTATGTCCTCAATTATCTTTATTTCGAGAAAATGTATTATTTACTTTAGAAAATTACTAAATTCATTTAAATAAGCCGACCGAATTTCTTCTTCCTTATACACTTACCTTAGTGCCTACATGCTCATTTTAACAACCTTTGACCGATAAATGAATGAAAATAACGATTATTGAATTGAATTTTGCTTGCACTATGTGACACTTTTATAACAAAAAGCAAACCATTAAAAAAGATTTTAAACAAAATAAAGAAAAATAAAAGGACTCAAAAAACGACACCCCAAGTAAGATTTACAAAAAGGCGAAAACATTGTTCTTTTTAATTTTAAGACATACTAACCATAAATGACCGAGAACTGGGCCCCTAACGACAGTTACGTTTCGATCGTGTTGCATGGCTCTTGAATGTTATTGAAGTTGGGTTAAAAATGAAATATATAGAAATTTAAATTTATAATGATGTACCTAGTATTGTAATATATACTATTAAAATTCAAGATTTTAATAATAAATTTGAAATGTCAAAGCGCCCTGTGCCAAGAGATTCCGCGAAGAGATTCAAAACATGCTCGCTATTCACAGGAGCAAAGCTTTTACTAAATACCATTAAATTTGATACGTCTCTTTAGAATGGGAACGCTGAATGCTTACCTTAACATTTCTGCGACGAATCGCTGTCGCAAAATCACTGACACATTTATTTAAAAGAAGTAAATTTTTATATTATTAATTTATTATATTCATTTATTAGTCTATTACTTAGTGGGTACAACTTTAAAATCACAACTTGTTGAATGTTGATTGGTATACATTATCAGATAAAAAAAAGACAATTGTCAATCTTTGATCATAAAGTACCAAGGTAAAGGTAAACACAAAATAAGAGCAGTCGAATGGATAATCTTTCCTTTTTTTGTGAACGGTCGAGAAAATACAATCGTTGAGCCGATGCTAGGAAATCTATAATTAAAGAAAGTAAAGAAGGGCGTAGGTCTTGAATTTCTAAAGTCTTGAGCTGCATCAGTAGCGCGACGTGGCGGAAGGAAGGTGCAATATTCAATCTCCAAGGTGTCTACAGTTTGTTTCCCCATTTCCTAGCGCCAAATCCAATAACGCGCACTATTTGATGTGGCGTCACACGCTTCGCCTCCCAAAGGAGTTAATTCACTGCCTTGAACGTCTGACTTAAGAGCACGATGGACTTGTTGGGGGTGATTGAATAACAGTATTACTAAGCAAGCACTGGGAAGATGTATAACGATTACCGCTTCTACAAAATATGTATAGTGGATACCTTCCATGTCATAAAAAAACTCTTTTTATGACATGATTATCTTATTTTGACCTATAAGCATGTTTTTGGCCATGGTTGCATTAAAATAATAATAACAGGTCAGATATTTTGGGAACTGGAAGGCCACATAATATTAAAACTTTATTTTTTGACACAAATTCCATATGATAAAATAACAGTACAAAAAAACAAACAAAATAAAAGAGTAATAAGAAATGATCGTAATATTTGGGAGCAACTGGTAAACGACATTTTTGTTGTTTTCAGGCGCAAGAACAAGTAAAGCGGATGGTTTGACGATACGTAAACTTGTCACGTACAATTGAAGTTGTTTCAAATTATTGTTATTATTATCAAAATGATTACGCACGTCTAAATGTTAATCATTTGTCATTATTTCTGAACACTTGGACTTACACAAAAAAAATTGTAAACGCCGGAGGTATTATTATTAATAGCAATACTTAATATGTACTTTCGAGACTTGGATACTGCACTTTTTAACCTTTGTAATTATTTATCTTTCAAAAATCACAGACGCTTTCGTTTTTTTTTATAAAGGAGGGGGCAAACGAGCAAGTGGGTCACCTGATGGAAAGTGATCACCTCCGCCCACGAACATCCGTAACACCAGGAGTATCACAGATGCGTTGCCGACCTTTAAGGAATGAGTACGCTCTTTTCTTGAAGGTTCCTAAGTCATAATCGTTTGGGAATACCGCCCTCGGTAACTGATTCCATAAAGGTGTTATACGGGGTAAAAAATGTCTTCGGACTCGCACAGTTGTAGACCGCCACGCATCGAGATGATGGGCATGATACCTTAAGCTCTGACGCGATGTCCGAAGGTGGAAATCAGCGGCTGGAATCAAACCAAACAACTCCTCAGATCATTCCCCATGATAAATGTGGTAGAGAACACTGAGTGACCTAACATCTCTACGCAACGCTAAAGAATCAAGCCGATTGGTAATTGCCTGGTCATTGACAATTCGAATTGCTCTACGTTAAATCAAAGTCAAACGGAAGGAGCTGGTACTGTGGAGCCCCTGCCCAGAGTTGAGAACAGTACTCCATATGAGGCCGAATTTGCGCTTTATATAGTTGTAAGCGATGGGCCGGCTTGAAATACTGTCTCGCTTTACTGAGCACACCAAGTTTTTTAGAGGCTATTTTAGCCTTCTCCTCCAGATGACCACGACATTGAACATTACTCAAAATGTCAACGCCGAGTTTACCAATGCAGGCTGTGGCAGAAAGGGAAATGCTCTCAAATCGAGGAGATGCGACAGAGGGAGTATTTTAGCGGAAAACGCGCAAACTTGTGTCTTGGTAGGGTTAAATTGCACCAGCTGCTGGCCCCAAGACGAAATTTCAGACAAATGATTGTCAATTTTAGACACAAGTTGGTTCCGGCTCTCGATGACATGTTCCCGCGATATATTATGTCGGCCAAAGTATAAGGATTCCCCAGTAGTGTCGTCTGCATAGAAATGAGTGTCACTAATTTGCAACATGTCATTGATATGCAGAAGAAACAAAGTAGGAGAAATCACACAGCTTTGGGGAATACCAGCATTGACAGGTTTGGACTCCGAGCACGCACCGTCGACAACGACCTTGATGCTACGCCCCGTCAATAAACTAGTGATCCGAAACTCAGGAAGACCGTAAGAAAGAAGCTCGAAAGAAGCGCCTTGTGCCACACCCAATCGAAGGCTTTCGCTATGTCCAAACTGACATCCAATGCTTCTCCCTTGCTTTCGACTGCTTGCGCCCATCGATGTGTTAAGTAAACTAAAAGATCACCAACTGGACGACCACGACGGAAACCGTACTGACGATCATTTAACAGCTGGTGCTCCTCTAGGTACCTTAAGAGCTTGATATGGATTCCATAACTTTGGAAAACAAGGAAGTTATAGCTATAGGTCGGTAATTGGACGGATCCGAGCGGTTACCTTTTTTAGGGATCGGATGTACTAAAGCGGTCTTCCATGAATTCGGTACAATGCCTGATGAATAGGAGAGCCGGAAGAGTCGCGTTAAAACCGATGCCTATTTGTAATCTATTTCGTAAATCTATAGAATAAATCATAGAAATTGCTTTTGGAAATAGAAATTTAAATTTACTCAAAATAAATTTCTGAACAGCGAACTGTTGTAACCCTGAACTGTAGGCTAAAAGGCTTACTTCAGTGCTCCGCCAACAAAATCCCCAAAAGTGCTTCACCAGCACTTTTGACCCTCCTTCCATTCCCATTAGCGATACCCAGTCAGTCTCCGTTCAGAATCCTACCAGACAACTCCTGTACTATATCCTTACCAATTCTACCAGTTCTCGTGTTTTAAATAATTGTATTTTGTATTTAAAGTTAATATAGAAGTGTTCAAATAAAATTCTCTTTTAAAACTTAAATCCCGAGGCCCAGTGTAACATTGGTGGCAGCTATAAGGGATCTCAAAACAGATCCTCGGAACGTCTCCAAAACTTACAAACTATAAAAACAGTGCAAAAACAGTGAAAATCTAAAATATTAAAGAAGAAACAACTACTCTGCTATTCCATTTCCATACGACTGGCTGAAAAACCATATTTAAAAAGAAAAAAAAACAGACATAATATATACAAAAGAAGGGAAAATCATCATCATCACCGAAATCATTCCAAAAATCATTACGCGTCGGACTACTATTTCATCGTTGGAGGCCGCTTATCATCACTGGAGACATGCAGGTGTTCCTTATCGCGTGAGCCTGGTCCTTTGTTTATAGTATCGAATATCTCAAAAGGGTTTGTTCCACACTGTACCTAATATTAAATATTCTTTTAATTAATTTAATATAACGATACTAAATTTTACTATATCATAATTTTAATTGTTGAACTTAATTTTTTTGTTGTTAATTGTGTGTATTCTTTTGTGTTTTTTTTGTGTGATTTTAATATTAAAAATGTCTGAAACTAAAACATCAAATAATGTAAAAGAGACCCTTCAGATACATTATTACCCTCTGAATCGGAAGATGACAGACCTCTCGACGCACAGAGGTCAACCAGATCTAAAAAAGCAAATGTGTGTACTACTATTTCGGAGTTAGACCTTAACATATTATTAAAATTTATCAAACCCTATGACGGCAGTAGGGAAACACTGAATTCATTCCTAATCAATTGTAATAACGCATACGATCTTGCTACTATATCACAGAAGCCTATAATTTTCAAATACATTCTATGTCAACTACACGGAAAGGCGGAAGTTGCTTGTTCAATCAAAGAGTTCCAAAACTGGGAACAGCTAAGAGAGTTCCTCCAAACCCAATTTAGTGAGAGGAAACACTATTCACATCTCTTAATGGAACTACAAGATTGCAAACAGCTTCCAAATGAAAATGTTAGTAAATTCGCTTTGAAAATAGAGACGCATCTTTCACAACTCCTAACAGAAATTACCCTTAATAATTCTAAAACGAAAGAACTACCAGGGCGTACTGCCGCCATGGAAGAGCTAGCTTTCTTAGTAGGCTTGCAGCCTAGAATTTCAAATATAGTAAGATGCAAATCCCCTAAAACACTAAACGAAGCAATTAACTACGCCGTGTCGGAAGAGAGAATACAAGAGACGCTCTATAAACGAAACACACAAACAGACTACAAACAACAAACTCCACCAAACCCTACACCTGCAAATTTTAACTCTAGGCAAAATGTAACTTCACGCCCCAGTGATTTCCAAAAACAGTCTTTTCGACCTAGGGACCCAATAGTATGCCGATACTGCAAATTCCCGGGTCATACTTGAGAAAACTGTAAGAAGAGAGAATATAATAACCGGCACAAAAACTCCAACAATCAACCTTCCTACTCATCCGCTGCTTGAATTAACTTCGTACCTAATCCTGAAGAAGGTTATGATGAAGTGGACAATAACCATTTAAACGCGTAATCGTCTCGCCTAAGTGTCGCACGGGACTTAACAATACGAAAGCCGGCACTAAATCCTCTACTTCTAAATCCACTGTATCCACTGTATCCAAAACCATTGGACCCTCTGTATCGAAACCCGCTGTATTGAAACCCGCTGTATCCTCTGTATCGAAACCCAATGGTTCCTCTGTATCAAAACCTACTGTATCCACTGTATCAAAATCCAATAATCCCTCTGTATCGAAATCCAATGTATCCAGAACCATTGGACCCTCTGTATAGAAACCCGCTGTATCCTCTGTATCATAATTCACTGCCTCAAAAACCACTGAATCCACTGAATCCAAACCAAATCTTGAATCATACGCTACATACGAGATCACTACAAACCCTGCAAAAACTTCACTACCACATATATCCATTAAAACTCCTATAAGCAATAATCCACTGTCTCTTCTCATCAACTCCGGTTCAGCTGTAAGCCTAATAAAATATTCGTGCATCCAATTTCCAAACTTGAAACCTAAAAATGAACCTATAAAATTGAAAGGAATAGATCCTACTGATCAGTGTTCGCAAACTATGGGACATTTTCAGTTAAAATTATTTACTTCAAAACGCCTTAATATTTCGTTAGTCTCCCATATGACGGTATTATTGACTCCGATTTACTTAATGAATTCGGCTGTAGTATCGATTATACTCAAGCTACACTACATATAAATAACATAGAGATAAAACTTCGATTTTCTGACCCTTCTTATATCGTTCCTCCTAGAACAGAAATGGTAATTGAATGCTCCGTACTTAATCCTGAGGTGAAAGAAGGATATATCTTAGATCAATTCATATCAGATGAAATTATACTAGCTAACTGCTTAACTCGTGTTAAATCTAATAATAGAGTTCATGTGTCCGTCATAAATATTTCTGATTCCCCAGTAACCTTAACTTCCAATCGCAATTTAAAACTTATCCCCCTCGATATAGAAGATAATCCTGAAATCTTACCTAGTTACCCTATAAATCATATTAACCGAAATCAGGAAATTGATTCCTATAACCGTACAAAAACTGTCCTTAGCCAACTCCGTGTCTCTCACCTGAATGATGAAGAAATTAATGCCCTTTATGATGTATGCTCAGAATAGTCTGACATTTTCCATTTACCTGGTAAAAAGTTAACTTATACCAATTCAATTAGACATGACATTAAAACAAATACTGACACACCTATACATACTAAATCATACCGTTTCCCTGAAATCCACAAGGAAGAAGTTAACAAACAAATGAACGCGATTTTAGAACAAGGTATAATTGAACCTTCTATGTCCCCATGGTCTTCTCCTATTTGGGTGATTCCAAAAAAAATTGGATGCCTCTGGCCAGCAAAAATGGCGCGTAGTCATTGACTACCGCAAGTTAAATGACATTTCGATAGGAGACACTTACCCAATTCCTCAAATCAATGAAATCCTCGATCAGCTTGGCAATAGTAAATACTTCTCCACTCTAGATCTTGCTTCTGGGTTCCATCAAATTCCTTTAAATCCTTATGATGAATCCAAAACCGCTTTCCATATCCCTCAAGGCCATTACCAATTTACCCGGATGCCATTTGGGCTGAAAAATGCCCCGGCAACTTTTCAACGTTTAATGAATACCGCACTCTCTGGCTTACAGGGAATCCGCTGCTTCGTTTATCTCGACGATATAGTCATATACTCCTACGATCTCAAATCCCAAATTCAAAACCTTTCCGAAGTCTTCATAAAGTTACGTCAACTCAACTTAAAACTCCAGCCCGATAAATGTGAGTTCCTTAGGCGTGAAGTCGCTTATCTGGGTCACATCATTACTGAAAACAGAGTTAAACCAAATCCTGAAAAGATCAAAGCCGTCTCACAGTTTCATATACCTAATTCCTCAAAGAACATTAAGTCATTCCTGGGACTCGTCTCTTATTATCGCCGTTTCATCCCTGATTTTTCAAAGTTAGCAAAGCCTCTAACAGGTTTGTTAAGGAAAGATATACCTTTTAAGTGGGAAAATCCTCAGCAACTGGCCTTTGACTCACTAAAAAACAAACTAACCTCTGCTCCAATCCTCTGCTATCCCGACTTTACAAAGCCCTTTTTATTAACCTGTGATGCCTCAAATCACGCAATCGTTGCTGTCTTATCCCAGGGTCTGATTGGCCAAGACAAACCAATCGCATTCAGATCCCGCACATTAAACAAAAGTGAGTGCAACTATAGCATCACAGAAAAAGAGTTACTAGCAATTCTGTTTGGTTGTAAAACATTCCGTCCCTACCTATATGGTAGAAAATTTTAAATTGTTACCGACCATCGGCCTCTCCGATGGTTATTTAATCATAAAGATCCGAGTAGCAAACTACAAAGATGGCGCTTAAAACTAGAAGAATTCGAATATGAAATTATATGTCGCAAAGGCACATTAAACTCTGTCGCTGATGCACTGTCCCGATTTCCTGTCAATCCAATCGTTTCTAATCCCAATCCCGCAAATGACGAAAACCAATACGACCATGACAAAGATCTTAAGGAATTACTATTTCACCAGCATCATTTCACGAAGATGAAATAGAGCCTTTAGATCCTTTAGCAGATCTCTCTCCCAATCCTATGGTAGAAAATTTTGAAACTCAACCATCTTTCGACCTTATAACTCTCGATGACCTAATTCTACCAAATCCTGAAACCACAAATACTCCGAATCCTGAAACACCGAATGTTCTAAATCCTGTAACAACAAATACTCCGAATCCCGAAACACTGAATATTCCGAATCACGAAACAATAAATTCACCGAATCCTGAACCACTGAATCTTCCAAATCCTGAAACACCGAGTCTTCCAAATCCTGAAACACCGAATCTCCTAAATCCTGAAACTACGAATTCTCTAAATCCTGAAATACAAAATCTCAACTCTACGACACCTGCAGACTACTCAACTTTCTTGAAAGAGTTTACGAAAAAAGACAACATTTTTAACACTCAAATTTTAGAACACAATCAATCTTTGTTGAAGTGTCGTTGTGATACAATTGTGATACCAACTTCATTGGACTTAGATGAGTCTAATCCTTACGTCCAAGATGTAATAAGCAATCTTGAGAATCCGAAAGACATATTCTACAGCATATCCTATTCGAAGTACCACAGCCGAAGAAACCGCAGATTGTCTTCTACATTTCATCTCCCTTTTCGGAATACCAAAAACTATACTCAGCGACCAAGGTACTAATTTCACCGCAGAAATGTTCAAAGAAACCTGCTCTTTCCTTAAGATTAAACAAC
>NJDC01000121.1:28889-59074 GCA_002245475.1 Calephelis virginiensis
AGTGCTTCACCAGCACCATTAACCCTCCTTCCATTCCCATTAGCGATACCCTGTCAGTCTCCGTTCAGAATCCTACCAGACAACTCCTGTACTATATCCTTACCAATTCTACCAGTTCTCGTGTTTTAAATAATTGTATTTTGTATTTAAAGTTAATATAGAAGTGTTCAAAATTCTTTTTTAAAACTTAAATCCCGAGGCCCAGTGTAATAGAACGCACGTGTAAATGTCAATCATTTGTCATTATTTCTGAATGCACGCATAAATATTTGAAAAACTCCTATGTATCTGCTTAATGCACTTTCCACCCTTTTTAATTGATTAAAAAAATACAGACAATAAAATAATTTGGATAATTTATAAATAATAATATCTTTACTGTACACAAAACGTCATTAGCATAAAAATAATACAGTACAATGGGCGAGCTTATCTCCGGCAACAGAGATTTCTACCAACTGACCCCTGAAAAGGAAAAATAAACAAATAAAGATAATCATAGATTTGGTGTAGATACACGATTTAAAATATATTTTTTTAAATGGTTTACACAAAATACATTCTGAACGCTTGCATACTTAAAATATGTCAATAATTACTTACAGTATTTATTTGACAGGCTGGACAACACAAGCTTGTGAACAATGAACTAGTTTGTAAATAAATGTTTGACATGCACTAAACAAATAAAGATTTATAAAAAAATTATTTTAAATTTATTAGAAGTAGTAAATTAGATTTATTAAAAGTTACAGAATGATAGTTATTATGAATCTTTTTTAATCTTTTTTAAAAATCTATTTTTCCCTAAAAATATTTGATGTAAGTGAAAAGCAAATCAAACTGCTAGAAAAAAAATAAGAAAAGGACGGAAAAGCAACAGACGATAATATCCTGTTGCGAAAGTATGAAATGCGAAAAAAGTTTATGAGAATTGTTGGATTGTCGTTACTCTTTCATAAACAAATTACTGAACCGATTTAGTTGGAACTATTAAGTTGCCAGGAACAAAGGAAATTATATACATATATATAGTAGGTGATAGTCCGATGTTACCGCAAGTCGCAACTGTTCCAACTCGATGCTCATTAAACTTTTACATTCGGTTCGCGGCAGCTCCGCTCAAATATTTTGTATTTTAAATTTTCTAAGAAGTTACGGTCCCGCAAAACTTTTACAATACTTGGTGGTCGAATTTTTTGAGCTTGCAAACTTTATACTATTTTTGTTAAGTTTTTTTTCTCGTTATGACAATTTTTCTCTGTGGTCCAAATAAAATTATTTAATTTGCAATTTTCCGCCAAAAAATGTATACTTATTATGGCGTAACAAAACAGGCAAAATAGAGCGCTAAGAATGAAGATTCTTAAATGACTTACCGGAAGCTAAAACTCGGAACGGCGGAAAATTGCAAATTAAATAATTTTATTTGGATTTAAGTATGTACTTCCGCAAAGTAACGCCTTCTTCAATCAATTTTCTCTTTGGAGCTATATTTTTATGAGCTTGCCTCTAATTTAAAATCGAAGTTATTTTACAGCTAAATAAGTATGGATATTGTACTTGCTTAAATAATTTTACAACTAAAGAAGAATAGTTTCGTTATGTGTGGCAGTTTTTTTATAGAATGGAAAGGCCAACAAGCAGACGGATTTTCTGATCGTAAGAAATATACGCACTCTTCTATCTCCCAACCTTTAATACAGAATACTCCAATTGGGAGCTTTTGTTAATTTTGTTGCACTTATACCACATCAAGTTCAAATTAAAAATATATTTATTCACGTATACAAAGGTTCTTGTGACGTGTCTATACAATTCTAAAAATTACCACCGGATCGGAACGCGGCCATTCACTGAGAAGATCAGGTGAAAAAACTCAGCGGGCTTGCCTTTTTAATTAATTAAAGTATATTACATAATATATAATTAATTTGTAGATATTGGTTTGAGGAGCAATTAATCTCAAGCATTGCTGTCTTCTAAATATTCTGAAATCTTATAAAAACCTTACCTTACAACTAATAACCCTTACAACTTTAATACATTTTTTAAATTTATTAAAGGGTAAGTAAGTTAATAAGCTGGCCAAGTTTTTTGTAAAAAGTTCACATTGGCCCATGAAAGAATTACTGATTCTGTTGAGACGAGACTTATGCACAACAAGATTGTTTTTATTCCTTGTGTTTACCGCATGTACATCACAATTTTTCTTAAACAAATTTATATTTATATCGAACCATAAAAAAAATCAAAAATATATTGAGAAGTTACCGTTAAAACATTTATTTCTTTAAACTTTACCCCAAGGAATTGAATTGGAACGTGAATTGAGATAAACCTTACGTAAAATCTCGCTTCAATTGAAATTCTCAACTAACTGGATCTCTTGTATGAAGTTTACTATACTAATACGATTATAAAGAACGAAGCGTCAAGTGTAACACTTTTTTAAATATTAGGTAGTCAAACAGAAAACCAAATTTGTGGTAATTATGATGTGAAATTGTGGATGGTTCGGTGGTGGTCTTCCAATGTTAACAGTTTGAAGCTAGAACAATAGAGAATTTACCTATTGGAATTTAAATATTATTAACATGAACATTACAACTTTTACCGTTAAAAATGAAAGAATTAGTCGAAGCCTTAAATTAATTAACTGTAATAATGTGACAAAAATAGTGGCATTACATTGAAATATATATTAAGGAGAATCGATTTTAAACAGGCTTGTAAAGATTTTGTATATTTAAAAAGAATTTAAATTCCTGAACACGTTGTCAGAATGAATATTGGAATACCACTAACATTCCTCCCATATTCTACTGCAATCTGCTGCGAAGCATTTTTAATGTCCTTGAATAATATTAAAACGATGTGATCGCCTCTTTTGTCGACTAGTTGGTGGACACCACAGACTAGTAAGAGAATGAGAATGAGAAGTGTTACGTTACGGACACTATTGGTGATAGTCTTTGATTGGTGAGTCCAAGGAAGACGCAGGTGACGTATTTATGCGTCAATGTGACAAAAGTATTACCATTTCCATAATTTTGTAATTTCACGCAAGGAGTATAAATGCTCTTAGCTGCCCAAACTAACAAAAGGTATATAGGTACTATAGTCATATAGTAGAAGTCGATATGTATGGAATTCTAATTTGCTAGAAATATTATTTAAATCTTTTTGACAATTGTTTCTTGTCATTCAATCAAGACTTAAGGCCTAAAGAAATAGTGACGGATTTTGGCACTTAGGTAAGGAAGTATTTTACTTTTTATTTTAAACTCTCGACAAAGAGACCCCGTAGCCAAAACGTTAATACCAGGATTTAAAAAAATATTGTGCGATAAGACAGCAAAACAAGCATATTGCTCTCCTGATTAGTTGACGGTAGACAGGGTTAAATTTATTGACCTTTTAAAATGTTTGTTATTAATAATTAATCTAGAAATAAATGTAAAGAAAATGTTTGAATGTCAAAACATTTCTAATTGATTATTGGATTATTATAAATTTAAAAAAAAATCGATCCGATATGATTATCCGATCCGGTGGTGGACTTTATTAGTATTATATAGACGCGTCACAAGTGCCTTTTGCATGGCCTATGTGTAATAAACTATTTTCTAATTATAATTATCTACACTCAACAATGTGGTAGAATGTGCTGGAATGCTTAAATAATTTTGTAACGTATTTTTAATTCGTCTCTGTGGTCTAGCGGTTCAGTTGTTGGACTTAACTGCATGAGGTCCCGGGTTCGAATCCCGGGTCGGGCAACAAAAAGAAAATTAGGTTTTTCCAATTTTCTAATAAAAAAAAAACGTTGCTCGGGATTGGATATGTGCCCGGTTGGCGATAGGCTTGCCACCTATCACATTGTGGGACTTAGTATCTTCGGCTAGTCGTGGGTGACCTAGTTGTGCCTCTGCCTACCTCTTCGGGGATATGGGCGTGAAGATACATATAATATTTTTCGTTTCATTTCATTAAGTACTGCCAGGCAGAGAGGAAGAAGTTCTTTTTAAGCAGGGGGAAGGTTTCCTATGGCTTATGTAAAATTGTTGATCATGTGCTGCATCAGAAGGCAAATTCGTGTTTTGAGTTAATATTTGTTTAAGGTTATTCATTTCACGTTAACCTAACTAGAAGTACTTGATTCGTAACTAATCATGCATGCATCGTATTCGAGTTTGGCATTTTAAGGTCTTTCGAAAAATATATCGATATTTTAACATTCATTTTATTATATTTCATTCATCAGTTTAATTGAAACACGTGTCGCAATTTTAATCTCTCTACGTTTAGTAATTGTTTGCTCTGTATTTTGTGCTATGTATTGTATGAATGATATTTACTTTATTAATAATTTAAGTATATTGACGTCGATTTAAAGAAAAAATCTTTTATAAATAAACGTACTAAACAAAACCCACTAAATCGAATTTCATGTTTGTAAATAAGTTTGCCATAAATCTCTTTTCAATTATTTTTGACCAGCCTCTTTGATGTGAATGTGAAGCGGATAATTTAGGAGTTTTAAATATAAAACATGAAAACATGTTCTTAATGTTACACGTATTTGTTTTTACAGAATTAAAATTGTACATGAATATCGTCAAAGCAAAATTATTATAAAGCATCGCATGTAAATAAATGTCTTATTGTAAATCTGTCACATCATATGCAAAAATTAACTACGCTCTAAAATAGCTGTTGTTTCTTTTATAATAGTGGAAGGCAAACAAACAGACGAATTTCCTGATGATAAAAAATTCACGCCGCCTAAAGACACCAAAGATGGTAATGGTGCGCTGCCAACCTGAGGCCGGGATGCTAGGCCTCGTGCAAAAGTAAGTTTACCGGCTACCTTATCCACCGAACCGGAACACGTTATCGGTAAGCGCTGTAACAATGGCAGCAGTAATAAATAAGGCGGTGGTACCAATCCGGGCGAGTCCCTGCGAAACTCTACCATTTAGTCAAATGTCACGGTGTTAGTGACAGTTAGCCTATGCTCGCCTTTTACGAGCTGCCTGGCATAGGGTGGCAGATGGTCTATTCTCCAAAGGAGCCCGGACCAACGCGGGGAGAAAAAGTCTATCAAAAAACATTCACATTGTAACGATTACAAAATTAGGCAACTTGTAGACTGTAGGTAACTTGTAGGATGAATATATCTGGAAAGAAAATAAGTTTCAGAAAGTATTTATAATTAATAGATATGAAGAATACAAAAAAGGAAAAAAAAGAAAAGGAAAAAATGTAAAGCTTTGTAAATAGCTTCCAACTTACAAGACGTTGAAATTTGTAGTATGAAACTTATTTTTTGTGTAGGTAATTTTTTTGATGGGACTAGACAGCGAAAAAGGACTCGTCTGTCTTAATGGTAAGAGACCGTAGTAGTGGTGTTAGGCCTATTGTGTAAGTAGGGTAGCCGGTAGTACCCCACTTTCCGGACCGGAATAACAGTGTCAGTATGTTTTATATTGTACACCAGTGGTTCCCAAACTTATTTTGTCTACTGCCCACTTTGAGAATAAATATTTTTTTAGCGCCCCCCTTTTTTCACCTATTTAAAAACCACCATAACTTCAAATTAGTTTAATTAATTATTGTGGCTATATATGTCGATCACCTGAGGACAAGTCAATTCTCAATTCAGCTCGATGAGTCCACTTTACCAACTAATGAAGCATTGTTGTTGTCTTACGTGAGGTTTATTAAAGATGAGAAAATATGTGAAGAACTATTATTTGCTAGAATTTTAGAGACCGATACAAAAGGTGAAACCATATTCAATACATTGGAAAAGTTTTGCGATGAGAAAAAATTAAATGTAATTGTGAAGTATCTCGTTTTTATAGGTATGTAAAAATTTCAGTAAAAAGTTAATTCGACTTTTTCTTTTAAGAAGCGTGGAAAAGCCTCTTATTAAACATTACGATTGCATTTCACTAAATCGATAAAGTTACTATCTGTAGTCCGCCAATATTTACTTAGTGTAGCTAAACATGAATCGCACCTGTATATAAAAAATAATATAAACTTAAGCAATATCACCTTGGTTTGGCACTGGCTAGACTGGTTCATACGGTTTTTTCTTTGTGCCTTCCCACTGTGTCTGTGGTATCGAGGTGCTCACATGGTGAGTAACTTCGGTGCTTCTTTTATTATAATATATCACTGACTGTTTAGTTTGAGTAGGTGTTTTCGTTATTATTAATTTTAAATAATGAGCCACATTAAAGTCTTATAAGAATGTACAAATTACATAGTTCTTACGAGTGGACTACCTTTTTTTAGCCCGTACTTTCGGCCTAAGCATTTACATTTTCCAGATGACCCTTACATTTTGTGTTGGCCATATTTATTTAGCAAGGATTCCTCCTCAAACTAGTTTATACTTACTCCAAATTTTATCTTAATTCGTTTTGCTGCCGTTCTGGTGTTAGATAATGGCGTTGATGTTTGAACTAATACCTTACTCAATCCAATATGAAATACTTCCAAAGATATTTTTTTGTCACGAACCAGTCATATCATGTTATTTTACTAAGTAACGCTCGCTATCTTAATGCATTTTACAAAAAATACGTAACACGAATTTCAATATTGCACATAAAAACTTGTTTTAGAAACTTATATTAATTAACTAAGCAATTTATTAAAGAGTTGAAATCGATATTTCATAGTAAGCACTTTTCTAGTCTATGTTTTAAATAAGTGCGTGAGTATTGCGGTAGAGAGGTGCGAACTGTGTTATATTGGAACTTAGTCTGATTCAATCTTTCTTGGAATGTTTTAGACAGAAGTTCACAATAATTCCTACCATGAACAGGGGACCGTATAATTTGTTGAACCACATTACATATCTGTGTACCAACTGTCATGTCATTTGGGCACATAGTTGTAAACAACCATTCAGTTGATAATTTCAGGATTGGAGAATCAGTGTTTGCGGTGACCGCAGTAGAATTGCATGGAGTTTTGTTAAAACAATCCAAATTGTGCAGAAACACAGATACTGCGAAATCGGAAAGGCTTGCCCGACTCGCTGAAAGGCGAGCTAAGGACGGTAAATTCTGATTAAAAAAAGTATCTTCACACCCATATCGACGAAGGACAAGACAGAGGCACTACCAGGGAACACACAACTATCATAAAAATAATTAATTATAAAAGGAAATAATAAATAAAAAGTATTTTATAAGAGAGGTCAGCAAACAAGCGCACGGCACTCCTGATGACCGTAAGAAACACCATAGATTGTGTAGGTCTACAGGCTACCCTGCCCTCCGGGCCGAAATATGCCAAAGTCATTATGGCATCAGCAATAGGTAAAGTGATAGGTGGATGGAATACGGGCTATTCGTTGCACAGCACTCTACCACTATTGATCTTATTAGTGATGACCTGTATTTTAACCAGTACTCTCCTCTAACGAACTGCTTGGCAGAGGGGCTGGTGAGTTATGTTTAGGTATCACTTTTGAAGTGCAGCTTAAACTATAACCAGATTTAAATTTATGCAATTGTGTATTTCTAGTCAGAAATTCCAATTACATCTAAAATTCACTTATGTAATTCTTTCGATTTATAATATTAAAAATTAGCCATCTCGTTTTTTTTATGATATTGGAGGGCAAACATCCAGACGGATTTCCTGATGGTTAGGTTAGACTAGAGACACCAAAGGTGGTAATGGTGCATTGCCAACCTGAGGCCGGGATGCTAGGCCTCGAGAAAAACTAAGTTTATCAGCTACATTATCCTCCGATTCATTTAATTATCTATCCATAACTTGTGATGAAATTAAACATTCATCAGTTATTTTACTTATCTTTCAGAACGCATTAGATGTAGGTACAGAGAACAAACTCAATAATAAATTTATAACGCGATTTTGGCCGTGTATGAAAGTGGTTTAGGGCTCCCCCGGAATACCCCTTATAAAAGTAGTTTCATGTCCTTTCTCAAGATTTAATGTGTTTCTGTATTGAAATTATTTGAAATCTTTTTTTATAGTAAAAACAGGTTAATGAACGTATGGGTTACCCGAGGGCAAGTAGTCGCACACTTTAAAAAATCTAATTGCCCTTTGTTTAGGTTAGGGCACATCCCTAAATAAAGATATGTAAATGATAATGATTTGTAAATGACTTATTTTGGATAACTTACGGGATATGAAAATAATACCATATTAACCTTATGAGTTACTACCACTGTGACCACTTGAGGTAGGGTGCTGACCAGCATCAACAACAAAAAATAGCGAGACAGGGTAGTACTCACCCCAGCCTTAGTTTGGAGAGTAGGGTAGGCAGCGACACACCTGAACATTTATGGTGCCAAGGTCACGGTTATTTCTTATTATTATGCGGGCTACAAGCGTGTAAAAAAAAAACGACATTGCGGGGAGTCGTAACCGCGGCGAAAGAGCACTGTCCCTAAACAATTACCTACCTCCAATATAGGTTGAAAAAAACCAAATCCTAAATCAATATAGTCTCCACCCCATATTTCTCGGCTTTGTTAAGCTCCCTAAAACTTCAACCATTTAGGAATGCCACGCAATCGTAGCTTTGTATAGCAACAATGAGGGTGACTATCATCTCTGTTTAAAATTACGCATTGACTGTAATATATATTTTTTTAACGAAATATTTCCACATTTAAAGAAACTCTTTTCCATGTACAATGCAAATGAAGTTTGCAGACTGACACGTAATTATTCCCTGATTAAAACCGCTACGGGTACTTCACTCTTAGAGCCAATTTCACCAAACTCGGATAACATTTATACCAAGTAACGAAAATAGCCATGAGCACTTTCAGCTAGGCAAGTAATTATGGGCATATTTGTTTATAAATTATATTTGATAAAAAATATGTCTCATCTGGTTATCACATCGGTGACGGTCGATCTCCCTCCGGCTCTTAGACTATTAAGATTTCGTTTATCAAAGGTAGCAGTCTATAATTTTCCGTTAGTACAAAGTAAATGTCAGAATATACATATAAGGTCATTTTAAAATAGGATTTCATATTTTTAGACAGTTTCCACTTTCAGGTGAGAAGGACACTACACAAAAAAAAACATTTTAATTATAAACTAATTAAATATTTAAATATTAAGTAATAATATTAATAGCAATTAAATTAAAACATAAAGCAGTACATCATCTCGCAAGTCGGTTCAAATTCTAATCATTAACGATTCGGTACTGACATTAATTTACAACTGACAAGCAAGAAATGACGTATGATAAACCTACTAAAGTGAAATATACTCTAATGGGCCGTAATACTTATAAGGAACATCGTATACTTTGGCCGTATTATGTGCTAGATTTTGCCACAGATAAAGCAAAACGTTATTCTACAGAATAGTTAATCCAAGAATTGATATACGGAGAATAGAGCTAGTGAAACATAACTTGAGTTATACGAGAGTAAATGTAAAGGACAACATTATTACTGGTAAAGCTATTCTCAGATAAAAATTGATCGCTGTCTAAATGCGTAAAAAGAAATACGATCCGTGGTGTGTGGAATCTATGGACACCATACTTTGCGCTTCGCAAGTGTGAGTTATGACTCTTGGAATCTGGTAATGGAAATGAAGCCGATGTTCTTTATTATTTCGGACTATTTGCATTTTAAATTACAAATCGTGTAACGACCATTAATTATTACTGGTACAAATTCTGTTTTTATATATACTAGTACAGGCCCGAGTGTATGCTTTAGTGGTGTTCTTGGTTGCATAAGCGTTTTGGTCGCTGAACGGCGAACGCCACAAACTAGTCAGAGATACCTACTATGTACCAAGGAATATAAATACTATTTAGCAAGAGCTATGTTCTGAACGCACTGGTCTATCAGTCAGTTTTTTAATCTCAGAGACTGAATTAACTGATGTAAATGTCAAGTTTACAAATAATGATACCTTGTTTTTTTGTAGTGCTGTCCTATGATAATGATTTTCTTTAAACGTAAATTAATATCGACTTTCGATGAACGAAATACCTGAATTTGAACGTTAAATTTATGAGACACTTTTAACTGACATCGTAAAAGAGAACGTAATTTCGAAGATTCTTATTTTTATATCAGATAGCGAACTTCCGAGGTGGTCCAGTTGCTGCCAAGTCTAGGTCTACTGACCTACTATTTTTTTGGCGCCATTAGACGAGATTACGTTGAAATCGAAATCGGTTTTCTGCAATTCACTCCACCACCTTACCTGTTCATGCCGTCATAATGGCAATGTCTTGTTCCGGTTCGTAAGGTAAGACAGCCGTAGATTTGCACAATTGGCTTAACACCCCCACAACATACTTTATCTATGGTGTTAATAGGCTCCGATTAGGATAGGCGATTTTGGTCGCCTCTGTGGTCTAGCAGTTCAGTTGTTGGACTTGACTGCATGAGGTCCCGAAAAGAAAATTTGAAAAGAAAATTGGGTTTTTCCAAATTTTCGAATTAAAAAAATGTTGCTCGAGATAGGATATGTGCCCGGTTGGCGATAGGCTTGCCACCTATCACATTGTGGGACTTAGTATCTTCGGCTAGTCGAGGGTACCCTGGTTGTGCCTCTGCCTACCTCTTCGGGGATATGGGCGTGAAGATACTTATTATTTCTTACCATCAGAGGAGCCGCGTGTTAGTTCGCTGTTTTTTGTCTTTAACTTTTAAATTAAATAAATGCGACATTTTTTTTTGGAAGGGTTTCTTTGAAAGGACTGTGATTTAACACCTGTGTTCAAAACCAAAGACAAAATTTGTCAACTGGGGTATAAAGTCGACGACATTACCAATATGTTAATTATAGATACAGATGACGAATCTGATAATTCTGGGTATTCAAGTACTGAGAGATTATTTGAATAAAAAACAAAATGATTATTTAAGAATACACGTGTTGCTTTTTCATATATCTTGTGTATATATAAATTACAAACAATGACATTTATTAACCTACGATTATAAAGTATATTAATTTTGTATTAATCCGTTCTAAACACACTATATGTTTCGATTTTCCGATAGATTTTGTTAACATTTTTTGATCGATGGTAATAATCGTGATGGCAAAAAGGACTGTAAGCTGACAGCTTTGGAACGACAAAAAATTATTTTCCGTAATGTTCTCCCATTGTTCTCCAATGACTTCTCCTCTCTCACCCTTCGCCGTCATAATTATTAACGTTTGTATTAATGTTTCCTAGCAACCGTATTGTTTATGAAAAAATAATATTAACAAGGAATATAAATAATAAATACTCTTTAGCACAAATTATAAAGAGTTATGTACAAGTACAGATAGGGCAGCATGTTACTGTAGTAAGTTTCGCATTATTCCTGCTTTTCCGCTTGGTGGCGTCTGTGCACATGCGCTGTAAAAAGGTTGTCAAATGAATTGTTGATTGATACTTTAAAGCACAAAGGTTGGATAGGATTGTCTATTAAACTTTTCAGACTGCTAATAAATGTCGTATATCGATTAAATTAACTAGTAGTTATCTAATAGGGATCTAATTTGTTGCAAAACTGATTTTAATTATCTAATAGTGGCAATAATACCTAAAGAAGATGATTTCTGGTGCTAATTTTAAATGTAGCTCAAATATTTCAAGTTAAAGAAACTATGCGCTACATTATTTTTAAATTATATATAATGTAAGTTCGAAATACGTTTAAGCAAGGTACATACACACATATCTTATACATACATATACATACTTCACGCCAAGTCCCTTACGCAGGCAGAGAGTATCGAGTGCCAGACCTCACGATCCTGACAAACCTGTCTTGCTTCCTTCACATTCATAACCCTTTTCATACAAACACGCCGGTGTTAAGCAAGGTGTTTTATATATTCCATACTTTGTCTGAATTTCTTGCAGAAACGTATCTAGACTCACGGCAGTGTGTCCGCCAAGTTCGAGCAAAACAAAAGCGACACACCGGCCGTGGGTTATATTACACGAACCATTTCGGGCCAATTTCGACCTCCCTTTAACTCAAAATCTATTTTATCTACGCATATGAAATTTCTAGTATCTGTTGAGACCTCCTTAAACACAAAATTTCATTAATATACCTATTGTAGTTCTTGAGACGTCGTTTCTTGACGTCAGAAAATCGCTATTTTTACTATACACTCACTGACTGACGGACTGACTCATCAAAAACCTAGACCACTTCCAATGGTCGTATTGACTTGAAATTTGGGATGGAGGTAGGTCTTTAGGTCAAGGTAAAGGGAAAACTCTGAAAATGGCCAAGTGTGAATCAGTTTCAAAAATAATGAAGCTGTAAATTTATATCCCTAAGGAACTAAAACGAACTAAATGGATCTAATCTATCTTCCTATTTCAACCTAAGGAACTAAAACCTTACAAAAATAAATGAAATCCCAACAAGTTTTAATAAAAAATTATATACTTGACACATAGCGTTTAGTAGGTTTATAATAATGTGTGTGAAAACTTGCCAAGTAACATCATTAACATAACATAAGTACAGAAAAAAATAAAAAATGTTATCAGGAAACTGCTGAAAAAACAGGTTTGTGTTCCTGTAAGTATTAGAATTTTAGGTATTTAATATGATATATATGTAGAATCTACTTTTCAAACTGCGGAAAATCAAGTGTGCATTCCTTTAACTATTTTTAACTGAGGTATGTGTATGGAACTTGGTAGGGGAGACCGGGGTTGGAAGTGACAGGGGTAGGTTGTTACAGAGGTATTAGGCGCGAAACAGAGAATGCAATACTGACTTTGAAAATAGACAAATACTCCCATCGCTGCCCGCTCGCACGCCGCGAGGAGCCAGTGGCACCGGTATAGTCAGAGATGTCCATGTTGTGATTTTGATGCCCCAATACTTTCGCTATGCAATTAATCTACTTAAAAAAAACAATAATAATAATATATTAAAAATAAATATTAAAAACAACAATAAACATAAATTTATAATTTATGTTTATTGTTGTTTTCATGGCATAACTTTAAAAGGTCAGATTTGGTGTTTGGGGCTAAAAGTTGGTTGTGATTTGTCACTACCTGCCCCGTAGTGCTTGTTGCCGACTGACATAGTTTGTTCTACATATGTTTGTCATTTTTTGTAGGATGAGGGCTTATAAAAGAAAAACGGAAAAAGGAAAAATATCGAAGGATATTTATGAAAAAGCACCAATTATTTTGAATGAAGACAAAACTATAAAAAAATCGTAGCGTCGCAAAAGATTGCACTAGTAATATGACGCTAACAAGATATTTAAAGAAAAGAAAAGAAGCAAAAGAGAAGGGCACACCTGTTAAATCTCTCACAGTCGGCAACCAGAAGAACAGATAAGATTTTAATGATTTGGTGGTGAGTCGGTCGTGGTCGTTTTGGTGAGTTATTTAATTAAATGCAGCCAAATTTACTACGGATTAACCCAAAGGATGTCAATCATTTGGCATTTTGTTGTGCCCATAAACACAACATTATGATGCGCAATCGTGGCTAGACAAAATAGAAGCAGGATCTGATTGGTTTGCAGCATTTCTTAAACGCAATCAGTCGTTATCTATTAGAGCACCAGAAGCGACTAGCTTGAGAAGAGCCATCTCATTTAATAAAACAAATGTTTCTATACTTCTTATTGTCGGTGTTTGGTGGAATTCCATTCTTGATACAAAGTGTTTGTAAATAAATTGTATCAAAAACGAATGTTGGTAATTTCTTTTCTCAATTAGCTGATTTGTTGGAAATATATAAATTTCCTTCGTCACATATGCGTAATGTAGACGAAACTGGTGTGACAACAGTACTGAAGCCAAGAAAAGTTTTAGCTCCAAAGGGATCTAAACAAGTCGATTCCATGACATCAGCAGAAAGAGGGATTCTAGTAACTCTTTTTATCTTCCTTAGAATTAAATACTGAAACTATTTTGTTCGCCAAGGACCACCAGGTTCCACTGGCGCCGGGAATGCAAGTGGCTGGATGACTAGACTGGAATTCTAAACATTTATGAAGCATTTCATAGATAATGTGAAACCATCTCCATCCGACCCTGTTCTTTTATTATTGGACAATCATTCTTCACACTTGGACATTGATGTCATCGAAATGTATAATAATAGGTATAGGTATGTTATTAAAATTAAGAAAAGTGACTGGTTATGATTATTGTTCTTAATAAAAACTCTTATGATACGTTTGTTTTTTATTGTAACAATTTACCCCAAGTACTGTAACAACCAGCCCCCTATACGGGTTTGAAAGTTACACGAATCTTTCTTCAGAATTCATCCATTCACGTCGTTTTTATTAGTCTGCTACATAAAATTTATTTTGATTAAAGACCCTGAATAGTTACTGTATCAAACAAACCCATACACAGGTAAGACAAGAGAATCATTAAAGAAATATGAAAGTTTAAAAACAAAATGTCACAACCAGCCCCGGTCTCCCCTACTTATTTTGATCTCACTTCTTTTATAGGCGAAGCATTCCCATATTATCGAACTTGGCAGCCTTTCACATTTATATTTTGGGTGGGATTATATTATACCAAATTTGTATAAAGTTGTAAACTATTCTGACCTCTCTTCGGTTATCGTGTTTTCTTAAATACTTCAGAAAAAGAGCGATGATAGTCATAATAAACAGTGCAGCCATTGACAAAAATCACAGGAGAAGCTCCCAATTTAAATTAAACTTTTTTAATATTTTTTTTTGTGTAACATACAAATAATAAATTTAATATTTTTGGAACTTTAAAAGGGAGAAACTTTTGCATACAGATTAACCCAATAAGATGTAAATTGCACTAGACAACCTGTAACCTTTCGTCTCAAGCCAAGTCCTGAGGATTCAAGTCCCGAGGATTCAAGTCCCGTATCCCAATTTTTAATTCCTTTCTAATCCCTGATTTTCATGAAAATTAGTAAGCAGGGCACTTAAGGAACGATAAATCGATCTATCCGATTATATGATAATATGGTTCTATAAAGAACTTTAAAATACGATTAGATTCAACCATATCTCTAACTACTACTGTTTCCAAAAGTAGGTAGTCAGAAATGACAAAACATTATCAATTGTAGAGATGCGGAAATGCAGACATCTAAATGTTCATCACACAAATGCCTGCCCCAGTTAGGAATCGAACCCGAGCTTTGTGGTTAATCAATAGAGTTAGTCTTGCACGCTAGCCCTTTGACCGATCAGGCGATCATAGCTAAATTTTATACCCCTGTGCTAGGTACTTAACGTTGTTCTCCACCAGTTTTTCTAATACACAGCTTATGTGGTTAGCTTTATTTAGTTATACATGGTGTCATTCGTATATTCCCACCTCACAGAATTTTCACTACGCTCTGTTGCACAGTTTTCTGTATTTTTTAAAGGTAATTGAAACATACGGAAAACTTTATTAGGCTCTAGTTTTCGATTACTAGTTTACAAATTATTACTGTATTTTCGCAAAGAAGTATGCCTAGCTCGTCTGTATAATATGAAGCCCTAATAAATTACTACATTAGTGCATGTTACATCCATTTTGTAGTAATAATAGATACCTATTTTCTACATTAATTAAGATATATTTCCTCGTTGCCAATGATAATTGATAAATATTTATGTAGTAACCTAAGAATAGAGAATTTACTAACGTTATCCCTACGCTACTTTAAAAATAGAGTAATTAAGATTTGACTCAACTTTCGAATATGTACTCGGTAGGGGTTTATAGTTTGGGTGCTGATATGAATTTCCAGAAATGAATACTGAATAAAACATTGTTTCATTTGTTAATAAGGTATATCACGATGGCACTGTTTCACATTTTCAATACTATCAGACGGAGCAGTCTTCCAATTACTGGAATGCCCTCATGATTAATGGTATTTCAAAATGCTGACAATGTAATGGGAGTTGTTCAATAATGTCCATCGTAGTTTGTACGCATCAAAATTTTTATATGGCACCGATATGTTGGTAAGAGTTGATACCTCTTAAAAGGAAAGTTATTAATTTATAGATAAAATTTTGTCCCGGACCCCAAAAATTGCAACCGCGGTATTGACCCGAGCGTCTCATTTCTTTATGGCAGAATGTTGATATATCAGGAAATGTTCTTAGCAATGCGTGTAATCTCTGAATTCACTGAAGCGATACTGAATAATCTTCCACTTTTATTATTTAGAAAAGTCGATGAAAGGTTAGGCAAGAGCAAAGTTTCGGGTCTATAGCGCCATCCATAGCACGGTCCGCTGATTTTTCGAGTTTGGATTTTTTTCGGAATCGTATTTTTTTTCATAATTAACGTAACATAATATGCTTATAGCGTTATATTTGCACGTTATGTAAAGGTCTCTTTTCCTTATTAATATAATAAATTGCGTGTGTCCGCGCGTTTGTGTGTGTTTGTGTGTGTTTGCGTGCGTGAGTGCGTGAGCATAGTTTTTAATAATCGAGTTCGTAACTTGCCAAAGACTAAGTATAAATAGAATTAATACAATAAGGAATTTAGTTATAAATTTCAGATATGCGAGTGTGGGTTTGCTCGTGAGTCTCGCCGCTATAAGTACTCTTAAGAACAGCGTGCCGCTTCTAAGTAGTATTTTCTTGTACTTATTTCACTTTCAGAAGCTTTTATCCGTAACTCTTGGCTTCCTCGCAGTAAATAATTTATATTAAACGATTCCTCTCATGGAGTGTTCTTTACACTTCTCCTCATTAACAGAATAATATGAAATATTTCGTCACGACTGACGGCTTCTTGGGTCGAGAGTTTGCTGACGTCACCGATTGTTCGCTATACTTGGGTTCGAATTCCAGGGACATGCATTTTTGAGATGGTTTGAACTTAAACTAACCCTAAGTAAGTTTAAGTTTTAGCTCTGATAATGCTGATGATGTTGTATAAGCGAAAACGGTAGATTATTTACAACCTAGTAAACTATAAGTGATACGTAAAACAGTACAATTGTTTCGTTATTAAAATGATGAATATTTGGAATAAAACTTCCAAGTGCCGACGATGAAAAATATCAAATATATGTATACTTAATATAATAAAATTATGCATTTCTGGTAGGTATTAGCGTCAGTGACTATAACGCAGCCTTGCTTGTGTACTTCCTATTAATTAATTTAAACAAATGAATAAATATATGTAGACCAATTATGTATTGGTCTACATATATTTATTCATTTGTTTCTGTAAAATCAGTTTCTTAGCGATTGAAAATGTACGAGATATTCAAACGAGTATAATGTGAGGGTTCAGCTGGGCTTGGGGTGTATTAAAAAAATAGAAAATAAAGATGGATGAAACGGTTATACAAGGGGGGAAAGCATTGATTTTATGACGCTGCAAAGCAAAAAAACAGTTTTCTTGATGGAAGGAAATACAAACTACTATAGTTATAGTACTTAGAAAACTTTGGTATACCTATATAATACATAGTAGGTCACAATATATACCTACATTGTAGTAAAATATGTCTTAATTTACGTACATTTCTATACTTTTGTTTGCTACCTTACTTCTTTTAAACACTGGAATAATTTAATACAAAATTTGTATGCATAATGCAATGGATTCTTGAATGGTTGGAAAATATTGTACCTAGCCGGTAGTTGGCATTGCTATCCGTATGTCACCCAATTAAGGAGGAGCGGTACGAAGCTAGACGGGTCAGGACAGGGAACAGGACAGTGACAAATATTGATTGTATGGCCGCAAAATTAAGTAGAGCGGTGACTTTTACGATTTGGGGACATTCGTGAAAAAAGCTTATTAATTTTTAAAAGGACGGCAACGTAACTGTGTGACCCCTGATGGTACAGTTCTTCGTATGCGGCGGAAGTAACTTTCCATCAGATAAACTGCCTGTTCGTTTGCACCTATTCAAAAAAAAATTAATATAATCATTTTTTTACCACTTACATTCACGGTGACGTTGATAAAGAAACCGACACTCGACTCGGTATTCTTAAGATATCTGAGGCCAACATGGGAAATATAACTTTAAATATTTTGCATTCATTGTCCAGCACGCGGTGCCTCCTAGCGTCACTAACTCATAGTAACCATGATGAAGGTCAAGCACAAAATTTCCCACGTCAGGTCTTAGAGCCGGAGTTAACGTGATAAGTAGATACACTTAATAAATAGTGCGGAGCCTCTGAAGTAGTTTTACTTTTCTTCTAGGTGCATCACTTTAAAAAGCTCTTATCCGCAAGTCTTGACTGCCTCTCTGTACGAAATTAATATTTAAAAATGTCTCATGAAATGCCGCCTGCGCCTTGTCTTACTTACAGACGTAATAAAAGGGAATTTTGGCGCCATCGAGAGAAAAGATGGTGGAAGTTTTTTCATAATTATTGAATTTCGTGTTGATATTGAGTGAAATTAGTCAATTTTGGTGGCATTTTGTACAATTTTGTTCAGTGAAAGTGCACAAATTAGAAATTAGCGTGTCGTGTATTTCCTCGTTGCTGCCAAATCTCATTATATGAGCTTGAGTAAATAGGCCACCGCTTTACCCAAGAGCCTGACATGACTTCCTGACGACTTATGACTGATGACTAATTAAAATAATTGAAATTGATATAAAATTTGATGCAAATTTCTACTTGACTAATGGCTAAATACTAACGTGTAGGCCAAAACCTAAAGAAAAAAGAAGAAGACATAATAAAATATTGCATTATGTTATGAAAAAAGAACGTCTTTTTAACTTTGGTAAAACACATGTCGTCTTGAGACACCAATGCTAACTGAGTACCATGGACTGCTATTTTATATCTATTATTTTCCTAAGTCTAATCTTTTTTTTATTTTTGGGAGGTAGATTTGCGCTTTTTTCAGGCTGAGAAATTTACGCTAAATGTGTAAGTCTTAGGTTTAAATTTTTAAATTTCTTGCATTAATAAGTTCACTTTCAATTCAATATCCTCTAAAACGAAATCATAAACCTTGCTGCAACCCTGACCCTGCGATAATCTAATATGATCATTTATACAGATAGAACCCAATCCATCAAATTATTAAGATATAAAAAGACATGAGGTTCATATCTTAAGCGAACAAGCACGATGCTCTTCTGGTGATGAGAGGCAATCACGTTCTATAGACCGCGTAGACGTCATTGTTAATCGTTTTATTCTAAGTCTGTTTTATTGTAAATAAAATGAGCAAACAATAAAGAAACAGATCTCTCTACCGAACGCAATCGCTAATAACATGGCGAAAACACAAACATTTAAATAATTCAACATTTAAAGAACCATTTATTATTTAGATACCGTAGATACCAAAACAAATGGCAGCAGCAATTCTCGTATTGACCAAAATATGAAACTGCTTTTTACCTCAAACTGTCTGACCTAAACTAATTTTAATTAAATACGACTAAGACTTCAAGCTTTCGAATCGTTCGTCAGATAGTGTCTCGCATCAATATTGTTTATTTTTAAGTAATGTGACAATAAACAGAATTACTGAAAACCTGATATTTTTTTTAGTACCTAATATTTTCTTAGTACGATACATATTCGACGTTACGAATATCTATTTGCTATGACACGAGTATCTATTTGCTTCTAAATGTCATTAATAGCATCCACCAGAGGTAATCTCTGTATTGTGTAATACTATAATACTGGCAGCTGGCATGCCCAAGTGCCCTAGATGGCAGTAGCCCTGTGCCAAGTCGGTTAGACTTATCGCTAAGTTATAGAGGCGACTATTTTTTTCAACATTATTTTCTTATTAGTTACATATATGTAATGTTAATCAGACACATTCATGCAAACCACTTTTTAAGTCACTCAACATTTTACCTTTACCTTGTTTATATATTTTGGCAGTATGTGTATTTGTTAAAAAACACCATCATTTGTTTCAAACAAATGCTGAAGTGTTAGGGAATTCACATTTTAGTAATAGTGAAAAGTTGCATTTGCCTTGCCAAAGACTTAATATCTATAAAAATAATGTATATTGCATGTCCATTCGTGTATACTCGTATAATCAAATACCTGATAGTTTCAAATCACTGCCTCTAAAAAGATTTTAAAAAAAGCTTTTCGACTGGCTTTTAGATAAAACGTATTATAGTGTAAATGACTTACTCGCAGAAAGGATTCATTGATAATATACATTTATAAATATTAACAAATATAAATATGAAATGTCTTGGTTGCCGAGGAGTTTGTTTCGCCGTTTCTTCTCCTGTCTGGCTAGGTTTGGATACGGTGGTAGTGTATAGTAGATAGGGTAAAACTCGATCGTTAAAATTTTTGCTTTAATTAATTAGTGCTAACTTAGTAGTAAATATATTTAAATGAATTTATATGTTAAAATATATAAACAACAAAAATAAAAAATACAATATATTTAAATAAGTTGGATATTTGCACACCACAATGTGGTAGAATATGTTGGTATGAATAAGTATTCTGTAACAACTTTTAAACACGCATATTCCACAAATAAATAAATTTCATTTCTTTTCATTTAGACGACGATTACAATGTTCAAAACATGAATAATAATTGCAAATGTTTAGACTGCCGTATGTTGCGTTTTCGTTTCTATTATACGAATTACCCCACTCCGCCATTTTATAAGTTAGCTTCAAATCGATTAATCCTTTTAAATACTTGAACACATATTGATGAGAATTCTGAAAAGAAAATTCGAATTCGTCACGACATTTTTTCAGAAATAACCAACAACATTAAATACAGTTTTATCATACATACAGTTTTCTGATAGAGTGTCTGTCGTAAGCTGTGTATACTAAGGTCACGGCGGTAAGTTAGCTCCAGACTATTTAATGTAGCCACCATCGTTATCTCGAGTGAAAGCACGTGTGATAGATAAGAGAAAATATTTGTCGAACTCGCTACGGTTGTGGATGCGTCGCATGTTAGCTGTGCAGCTGCGTATTGCGTGGCCCGCGAGATAACGAGCCGACCCCGGCGCGTACCAGCTTAACGCGCAATGCTATTGTCATGATCTGGTCTTGAGCGTAGCCGATTTGTATATGCACAGTGTGTCAATACAAGTGATAAATAAAAACTTTTTCATGTTATAAGAAAGGGAACAAGCATACGGCGTGTCTGGTGGTAAGTGATAACCGTAGCTGGTGTATCTACTCGTAGAAACGAGTATGTACTTCGCACCGTATTTTAGACGCAAAAACCCAAGCGCTTACTGTAGATTAACGATCTAACTTCTGCCCCTAACATTCCGGCCATATGTCACGTATGGCCATGGAAAGTTAGCTTCTTTGCTGTCTTTTTGTTACTTACTTTTCACCAGTCTCAGTTAAATTTTTGTCATGAATGGGATGCAGACTAATTACATCTCCATATCCATGTTTGTTTCTGGGAATGTCATTCAGGATTTCCTTTTCTTTCAGACTGTATCAGTACCTATATGTAAATAACTGGTAGTTTGTCCCGAGGAACCGATACATCCTTACATGATTTATATGATTAGCTAACATTCAATAACGCACCATTTCTTTATGCAGGTATGGTAAGAAAGTTTTACCGTAAACCAATCGTATGAGTAGTTTTGGATTAGTGCGTAAATAATTTTTCCCCTTGTTGGTCCGGGCTCCTTTGCATAATAGGCCATCTGACTTTCTGCCAAGCAGCTCGTAAAAGGCGAGCATAGGCTTACCGCCACTAACACCGTGGTATCTGACGTGGTGGCAAAGTTTCGAAGCGACTCGCCCGGATTGGCACCACAGCCATACCTATTCCAGTCGCAATAACGTCAGTGCTTGCCGTTGACGTGTTCCGGTTCGAATGGTAAGGTAGCCCATATACTTAATTTTGCTCGAGGCCTATCTCCATATGCTGAACGTAATCAAAACTGTATCACACTAGCCGATCCGGCGAACTTTGTATTGCTTGACCTTAAATTTACCTACCTTGTTTAGGTTAGGTTAGGTAGTTGGTAGTTTACGGTAGACAGGGTTAAATTTATTATTATAATATAATATATTAAGTTATAATTCAAATTGTAATAATAAAACTATTTGTTGTATGAATATTAAAACATTGTGTATATAATTAAATAATCACTTTCAAAAATATTAAAATATTTGCACACCATAATGTGGTAGAATATGTTGGAAAGCTTAAATAATTTTGTAACAACTTCAACACGCATATTCCGCAAATAAATATATTTCCTTTATTTCTTTCTTTTCTTTAACATTTGTATGGATTAAAGCGTACCTTTTTCAATTTTCTCTGCATTTTTTCTTTTACGTATAGCTACGTACAGCTTATAAATCCGTAGTGTTTATAGGCCACGGTTATCTCTTATCATCAGTGCAGCTGTTTGTTTGTTCGCGGTCTATTGCCATAAAAACTTAAGTAAAAAAGGATTAAGTACCTATAAATAATGTGATAATATATATTTTTGTAATTATGATGGAATGTCACTCGTCCATCCGATGATACTGTAGATGACATTAACTAGTCACACTCAAGATATGCCTCAAAATCTCTTTTGGCCTATTTAATCGTGTTTGTATTTTCCGAGCTAGTGCGGCGCGATGCGGCGTGAAATAATGTGTCGCCACTAGTTACATGGAATTCCACAATCCACAGCCGGCGGGCGAACTCATCGCGTAAATGCATAGGTATAGGCATTCGAGAATTCACCGAGTGATCGACAGGACCATTGAGCTACGAAGTTATGATTGGAGTTTCTCTGCAATGTTGGGACCTAAACTTATTTTGACCTATAAACTTAAATGGTTTTGTGCTCTTCCAAAGAAAAAGAGTTTTTGGAGAAATCTAATTAAATGAAAATTATGAAAGTTATGCAATGTTTCGATCAAAAGTTTACAAATGTGCCGTTATACACTATCTAAGGTTATAATGCCGTTAATATTACTTGTTTTTGTCAATTTTCGACTTTGCTTTTAAAGGACGGCGTTCGTATTCCTGATTTATTTGCTTACGAAAAGAAACACAGTTTCAGTGGACACGCTGTGGGCTATTTAGAGATCACGACGATCTTGAGGACCGTTGTGTGCGTTCGCACTGCAGCTATCTTTGATAAGTTCGGAAGGAAGTAACGCTTTAGCTTTCAGTTTTTTGCAGTCGAATTTGGGGCTGTGCTTCAGGATGATGCGGGTGGCGTCGGTTCACGTTGCCAACGGCGCAAGGTCGATGTCCTCATCGATCGCCGGCGACAAATGCCGCGCCTGTGCGGGACCGCACACGTCGCGCAACAGGCCCGACCTAACCTCCGCTTTGTATAGTAAAAACACTCGGTTCAGTTTCAAAGAGGGCGTCCGAGGACGCAGACGGCGCCCCGAGCGCGTGGTCGGACCAGCAGTGCGTCGACTACTCACCGGCTTCCATACACCAATAACTGTGATAATAAACACCAAAAAATGTTAGGTAGGCCCGAAGCGGTTACTCGCACGTGTACACGATCCTAGCCGCGACGTAATGCGCCCTTTGGCAATGGGTGTGGTTGGTTGGCACTTACGTTGTGCCAGAGGAACGCGCGGGGGGTGGGGGTGACCACGTGATATATTACTCGAGACGTGCCAAACCCACTCCGTCGCCGATGCATTTAACCGATTCTGCGCGTTGCATCCTGGACTTTAAGTGCAATATTGCCATAAACCGTGCCGTCAACCGGTGCATGCGAAAATCTACTTAATGTCCCTGCAATATGCCGTCGCGGCTACGACTGCCCTTGCACCGTTTCATTACTCACTGATTGCAGTAAAATGTAATTTGTTACAAGGCGTGCAATTTTGTTATCAGAAATCTATATCATATTTGCATGAGATTGAGTCCAATTTACCCTGAAACAGCATGGGCTGTGGATGTTCCATTCATAATTTTGTCATATTTGTAATTCGTGTTCCTCGTGTTTGTGATCTTTACAACTATTATATTGTAGCCGGGACGCATTGTTGTGGCATCTTTAACACGCCACCAATTTGTCGGTTTAATGCCGACAAATATCGACACATTTACCTGATTTCAATTTATTTCGTGATTCATTGGAAATTTCATTGAATTTTCTATATATATGACTACCATTTTTTGCAATATCTTGCAGGTTTAAGTCATTAACTTTGAGCAACGGATACACCCATTGATCGAAATGGGACCAGTAAAATTGAATTCTTTTCCTTCGTCCTTTTATTGAAGGAGAAAAAATAATTGTCGCGTAGATGTATTTATGGATAAGGCAAATGTACTTACGTTAAAATGCAAAAGTTCTTTGATATGTGTTTAGGCTTACGTTACTCATATATTTACGCCTGTTACTTTTCAACGTTCGAATTGGTAGTCTAAGTATTTTAATAGATTTCGAAGTTACTGTGAACACCTCGGCTACAGCACAGGGCGCAGCCAGCACTTGGATATAAATCTTAAATGTAACGTTCTAATTACCTAGACTGAGATTGTTGCCAGTGAATTATTAAAATGGTTAGGATCCAGGACTGCAAACGTAAGATTAATTATTTTGGAGCAGGTTAGTAGGTGAGTTGGGGACCGCTCCAAATGTAATGAGTTACAGCGGGGCGCTACCCCGTTCGCACGTGGCTTTTTTTATTTTCTGAGATAACCCAATTTTTGTTTTTTTTTTAATTTATGTAGTCTAGTCTGTGCGGGCTTTTTTTAAGGCTGGAATTCGAATTTGACCGTAATGATTCAATTCGATTATATCCAATTATAATTAAATTTCAAATAACTTTGTTTCATTAATGTATTTGAATTTAGATACCTTACTTACTAAACAATTCACCTAATAACATGCAGTTTAAATTATATTATACAAGATAGTAATTATACAAGACAAAAAATCCAAGAACTTGCAAATAACCCAAACCAAATAAATGAGACTTTAAACTTTTAAAATGGGTAAGTTTCGGGCCAATTTCAGCTCCATTGTTTACAAATAATTTCGTTATACTCGTATCAAGAGTACATACATATTTAATAGTAACATTTGACTAGATGTTACAAAATAAGTACCACTTTCAAGTTTAGTTTGAGATCAATAGCAAATGTTTTTTATACATTATTCATTCTCTTGTTATAGAAGTAAGGAGGTCTTTTTACTACTTTGGAAGTATTTATCTTTCAAACAACTGTTTTTGAAAAAAAGATTAGCTAACCCGACAGTTGTTAGGCTGTCCTAACTATAAATATTGTTTTTTTTATAAGAATCTTCTTCTGACAATAACTATAACCCAACAAAAAATAATTAGCAAAATCGGTCCACACGTTCAGCCGTGACTCCTCTCTTTCTCAAAGTAATTAATTCGAAGCATACAATTATCAGCTAGATATTCTGCAAATAATAATTGGACTCTGAATAGTAAGATTATTATTTTAATACGTTAGTTTTACAATGACCACGTCACCAACTTAGATAATGTAATAGGTTTGGAAAGCGGCAAGATCCTTGGTGACGTCACATGGATCCATCAGAGTCTCGGACGTTTCACCGAAAAGCTGGAAATTACCCAGGTATACTTTTTACAGCACTCACACACACACCTCATTTAACAATATGTATACAAAAAAGGTATTAATACATAGTACACTATATTATATATTTTTAAGAGATTGGTACGAGGAGTAATTATTAATCCCAAGCACTCTTATCTGTTAAATATTCACCAACGGTATGATCATATTTTTCACATAATTTCAATTTAATACAATTTTGGATTTTTTTAAATTTACAATCTGGATGTTTATCGAAAAAATTTATACATTGGGCCATGAAATAATGGCTCGCGTAGTGGGTACGAGACACACGCACATCAAGATTATTTTTGTTTCCTGTGTACGTCATATTTTCTATGCCAACATTATGAAGAGGAAAGGAAGAAGAAAGGAGACAAGATCGATTTTTGTTTGTTTGAAATGAATAGGCTCTGAAACTACTGAACCGATTTCAAAAAATCGGTGCAGTAGAAGCCAAGTTACCCAGACGAAGCTGCGTGAAACTGCTAGTCTTTAATAAACTTGTATTCTCGTTAGTATATTTGAAATTTTCAAAGACATACTGGGATGTCACAGTTAGGGTTTTAAAGTCTATGAATTTTTCTATCAGGGAAGCAGGTCTAAGTATGAATTGCCCGCAGATTCCTAGAGGGCAATTTTGTTCAATAAATATAGTGAAATTTGTCAAAATTTGCGTAAGAGCGGAGTCGGTATGTTGAACGTTAAAGAAATTAAAGCTAAGTTTGTTCACAATTTTTTGCAAATACATTATCCTTTAAATACACAATCTAGTAGATGTAAATAAAGATTGCTCGCCTTCGTGACTTCCAAGAGCTGTATATGTATACTTGAATCAAATATCCATTTTATCATAAAACCACAAATCCTTATCAATATCTGTCAACTTTTTACATGTCACATATAAATTACGGCTTTGACGTCAATATATGGCGTTGTGGACACGTTCAAACTGTGTAGTAATGAGAAGTAAGTAGGTGCTGCTCTACAGTAAATAATATAAATACAAAGTCATTATGTATGTTAACAATTCGCGAAGTGTCTAAAGAATAATTTTATTAATGTATCGTTATTCGAAATGATGCTCCTACCGGAGCTACCTGAATGAAGCCCCAGCCCCCAGTAGCTGTCTTATACAAAAGTAAATGGTGAATGCTTTCTACAGTACAATGGCGCTTGGGGTTGAAATAAGGTTATCGAGCTCCATCCGTAAGCCTCATTCGACGGGAACAATAAGAGAGTAATTTACGATGATCCAAAATGTGACATTAGATACTTTTATTATTTTGTCCTACATTTTACGGGCACAAATCTTTTGTATCATATTTACGCATAGCTCAATATCGTCTCCAACAGTCCAGTACGTAGAGGCTAAAGGAGGTTGCTTGTATTACTTAGGAGGTCGATGCCACCTCTTTTTGAGGGTGGATTTTTTAAATTAGGATAAAGCACGGCAATGAAAAGGTCAACCAGTTTAAATAAAATTTTGTTCTAGGAAGTTTTTTAAAAACTTTTCGATTTATCCGCACTTGTCAGTGAAAGTTTCAAATTAAAAAATATATTTTCATGCATATTCTGCGCAAAACACAAAATGCTTTCTATTTTGATAATGAAGATTTGTCTTTATTTGTCGAACAAAAAAATAGGCAAGTTTTAAGACGAAGTTTGAGATTACAATTACGCCAAGCTGTTTCCGGAACTAGTTCAAGTTCAGTTCTAACCGAGAATTCTCATGTTTTTCACCTATTAAAAACGGGTGCTACTAAGTTCAGCTTAGGAAAAAGAAAAAAATTGGCTGGAGCCATATATGGCAAATATGGTGATTGCTTGATGTTATTTGTTGAATGTTTAGTCAAAAATTCGTTTACGATTCTTGTTCAAAGGCACTTTATTGTGGTGAAATTCCAAGACTTTTTTTCAAATCTGGCTGTTTTCGACGAATTAGTGTCTTTAACGCCCCTTGACGCTCAATTCTTTCTTCCTTCCTTTCTTATTTACCGTTTGACCTTTCGGCAACAACTCCGTTTGTACAATAGTGCAATAGTCAAAGAACAACATGACTTTGAAGCTTGTTGACTAGTTTGCAGGTTAAACTCGTAAGCCCACCTCTCGTCACCAGTGACAATGCGTTTCATGAATGTTGGAATTGACTCGTTCTAGCATGCCCTCAGCGACTCTCAATCGATTGAGTTTTTAACGAAAATTCAGGTCTTTTAGAACTAGAGCCGAGCGTTTACATGTTTCATACCTAAATGCTTAGTTAAAATAATACTGATCGACTCATGAGAAGCAGACGGCGGCTATCCCTCTTATAGTTGTTTGAGGACTTTCAGTCACTTTTTCCTTCATTTTTGTGATGTTAACTTCAGTCTCAGACGTTGATGGCCGACAAGAGCAAAACAAATCTTCTTATTTTTGTACCACTCATAGCTACGAGTTTTTGATGAATTCGATTCATCGTAAGCTTTCTGTAACATTTTGTTTGACTTCGAACACAAAATTCCATTGGCGATGCAAAATTTAAGACATACCCATTGTTCGATGTTTTTGTCCATGACGAAATTCGCAATACACACTAAATAAAATGATTTAATTTAAAACAGCAATGTATTTAATAAAAGTAACAGATGCCACTCAAACCCTAACATTGAAAATATAATATATTTTTCATACTGTATGCAAAAAAAAATACGTAAATTATAAGTAAAAAGCTAGTTAGTATTAGATAACTGTAGTTGATAGTAGTACAATCAAGAGTAGAATAATCAAGAACCAAGAGAATATACCTTGTCGTTACCAACGCTTTTTTTATGTTAGCAACTGGTAAAGCACACACTCTCAACCGCCTTATAGTTTTTTTTGTTTGTGGTTGGTAAAATAAAATTAGAAATTCAAGGTAGGTAGATGCGGATATCATTTTTCATAACGTCAAAGAATATCAAAATAGAAAAATAATTTAGACTACATATCTATTACGTAGGAAATTGTAGTGTTCCTTTAAAAATATGTTTACATTAGTAAGTGTAGTGTATTTTATTCAAAAAAATTATTACTGTATTTAAGTTTAATGCTTGTCAGACTCAAGTCCTAATTGGTCCATGTCCTTTATTACGGTACATAAAATACTTGCACTTACTCATAGTTTTGAACACTACACTAAAGAGTCTAAGAGCCTAGTCAAAGGACTAGCCCATGTCACAAGGTTATAATTTGTTAACTTGTAACAACTTAACGAAAATGTTGTCTGTCCTCGCAGTTTCTCGTCAGTTTTTGTTCTATATAATATATCTGCTATACCTATTTTTCCCGCGCTTTCATTTGCACTCGCACTTGCACTGTTAGTGGGAAATGTTGATGCGGAAATGCTATGGAACCTTATACTAACCTTATAATCTTGCTCAAGTTTCGTGTGGTCAAACACAAAACTAATTTTGATTTATATGTTTTTTTTATTATTTATATTGTAAAGTAATGTTGGTGATATATTATTAGGATATTATAATTATGTTAGTTCTTATCAATATTTTTTTACTAATTCGAACGTTTAATGCAAGTTGGTATGTGTTAAGTTGTTTTAAATATGCACGACTTTAATATTTAACTTAAGACGGACTACCGGTTACTGGCCATTTTTAGATTCGTCTCGAACCCAGATTAATAATTATGAAAAAAAGGAAAATCACACAAATTGAGTCTAACCCCAAAGTAAGCAAATTATACGCTTGTGTTGTGGGTGTTAGTCAACGATTCTAATACATAGAAATGCTTAAATAGATACCAGAATAAATTTAATAAAGACCCAGATCCGGAAATGCAGACATCTAAATGTTCATCACACAAATGCCTGCCCACGTTGAGATTCGAACCCGAGTTCAGTTGGTCGATGTGGTTAGGCGTGATCACTAGCTAAATAGCTGATAACCTATAAAAACATTAAATAAATCTCCATGGCGCGAGCTAGTCGGTATGGATATAGCCGGAGCCATAGAGTTTTCAATATATATTTAGTTAATTTTGAAATTCGGCCAGGAATAGGCAGATTATGTTACACTAGATTGTGTATAGATATAATAATCAGAAACGGTATCGGTATGTCAAATCGTATAAATAGGGTTTTGATGTGATTGTTGGTGGAAACAGTAAATATCGTGCCCTATATTCTGGCACTGGCACATAAGGGAAACTACCTTGCGACGAGGGAGCTGCGGAGCGTCAACCTTTGTCGTGTACATTTAAAATCAATACGCTGTAGGTGTTTGTCGTGCTATTATGCGAATTATTATTAAAACAATGCAATTTTCACAAATAATATTAATTATAATCCTAAAATTGGCTTGAGTTATAAATAAAAATGTAAAATAGTTTATTCAGCTGGTTTTTGTTTATATATACATAAAATCCAAAAAAAGTGACCATGCCTGCGTATTTACGCTTGATTTTGCTTCAATATTGGAACGCAAAATAAAAAAAGAATCACAACAAAATCGTTTCGCAAGTCTTTGTGTATAACAGCATTGGGCAAAAGCCAAATACTGGTTTAAAGAAAAATATTAGTAAATATTTTTTAAGTGCGAGTTCTCAATATACTTGATGTTATAAAACTATGGTTATAATTTAAATATGAGGAATTAAAATAA
>NJDC01000121.1:59526-91344 GCA_002245475.1 Calephelis virginiensis
TGCGAGTTCTCAATATACTTACAATCTTATTATAGGTAATATGTTAGAAAACTATGGTTATAATGTAAATATGAGGAATTAAAATAATATAGTAGGTAGTAAAAACTCATACATATAAGTGATTCTTTCAAACTGATCGCCATTTGAGAATTGTAACTTGTGTATAACCTATACATATTTTTTTATCCTGACTATAAATGTGAAAAAAAAAAACAAAGATGCTTAGTCTGCTTTCATGTATATATTTTGAAAGAAAAAAATAAGTTTACCTAAAGTAGAAGTACCTAAGAAAATTTTACTATCACAAAAAACATAAAAACAACTTTTGTATAACAAATCATTTCACAAAATACCATACTTAACCTGCATTTATTTTAAAAGGAATGTGGACGAGATCGTTGGTGTGTAAATGCCGTCAGTAAAGGTCGAAGCTCAGCAAAGTGTTCTAAGTGTCTGCAGTAGTTTTCAGTTTAAACCATAAGTAACACGTCATAAATCTGGATTAAACACGTCAAGGTACATAAATATGAATAAATTTAAGTTAATTAAATTTGTATGTACAATGCAATGAATACGATATCATTCGATCGACGTCGCTCGCGTAGGGCTTTTCGTTGCTTCTTTTTATAATTGCGGGTCGTAGCAAACGCGGTCTTCCTCAGAGAGAACGTTCTAACATTACAGACAGGAACTAGGACACAATATTTATTTTATTGGAGTAATATCCGGTTGCTGTCACTTTGACCGGTTTCTGGCTAGGCTTATAAATCTCAAGTGTATGATGTCGCAGGTCGCAGGAACAGCTAGTTTGTACATAATGCCGTAAATATGTGAGGTAAATAATTTCAAACGTTAGTATTTTAAACTGTGGCGCAAATTCGGTTTAACGCTGTGCAGTGTCTGAGCATGTTTTTGGGATTGGCATGGTCCTTATAGTTTTACCTGTGATGTTTTTCATTGTTTTTTTTGGTTTGAATTACATATTTCTGAATTTCTTGGTTTATAAATTAAGTTCCTATACTGCTGACCATGGTCATAATGCTTAATGTATACAATTTAATGCAAGAGTAGACTCGCGTGTTCATATTCTGTTACGAAAGTTTCACACAACCATCGCTTTGGATTAATGATTTCTCTTCTTTATTGCGATTGTTCGTTTGGTTGTCGCCGTAATGGTTTCTAATGGGGTTGTGTTGCTTACATTGTAAGGGCAAGTCGGGTAGAACATTAAAAATAGAGCAAGCATATTATTATTAAAAGTGTTAGGATCAATTGTAATTACACTTGTAACTTGTGGTTGCGCTACTTGTAGCTCCCATTAAATATTTCTAACCCATCCCATTAAATATTTCATAGGATAAATGAATTACCAATTTTATATGATAGTAGAACAACAATAATATTGTTATTTTTTTGTAACGTTAAATGTGTTAACCCTGGGGATGTTGCACGCCGTAAAACCAGTAGCCCGTTATGAAACAAAGTCGCCTGGTCTCATCTGTCTATTAGACTATTCGCATTAAAGTTATAAAGTACTGAAAATAATGTTTTACAGATTTCATAAAAAATAAAGGAATTCTTGAGGAAGATATACGTCTCGATAAGGTTTTGTGTAAATTGGTTGAAATAAGTATCGGAGAAATTCAAGCCCGTTGGCAGATTTACTAGCGAATGAATGGTAAAATCCTTTATGTTGTAACAAAACAATATAAAATAATAAAAATATTTTTTTGTATTATATCTACAAAATAGTATCTAAAAAGATATCATAGACTTACCACCTTTTAAAACTAAAACAAAATTATAGTGTCATAATTGTGATGCTATCTAAACGGAAGAAGTATGTATAAGGACAAGAACAACCTTTATTAAATTATATTGGTAAGTTATTTAAAGTACTAAATGACAAATGATGACTCTATACTCTAAATAATTTTTTTAACGTCTTAAAAGTTATGCGACAACGAAAGCTGACGTCTTATTCCCGCACCACTGTCAGACCTCTGCCACTCACCGCTATCTAAAATGAGCCTATTGATGAATTGATGCATTCTTACTCTTTGAGTATAATATTCAAACATTTTTCCTTAATTCTTAATAATTTTGCCACTAATCAAGTTGAAATTTACATTAAGTTACCCGAATTAACAAAGTCGAGTTTAAATTGTTTATAATACTTCATAAGTTGTCAAAGAAAGTCATGTCGAGGACTTGTGTAAAGCAAGCGCCTTATTATTTACAGATTTGGCGGCAACGAGGAAGTACACGATACACTAATGTCTTATTGTTTTCTTTCACTTAACAAAATTGTCAAAAAACCTTACCAAAACGAACTAATTTCACTCAATATACACACGAAATTCAATAATTATGAAGAAACTGCAAACTCAAATTATATTTATATTGTAGGTAAGGCATCTTACTCTTAAAACATGTCAATGTTACTTACGTAAAAAAAGTTGTCCATTCACAAATAATTACGTCACAAAACAAACTTAACAATAGTTATCATTTTAACACATTATTATTAACCTAGTGACTACCCTTACTTACTTAACCTAGTAACTACTCAGTGGTACCTAGTTTTACGGTAGACAGGGTTAAATTTAATTTTAGTTTTAAAATGTTTGGTGATAAATAATTGAACCAGTTATAACTATAAATAATTAAAGTAATAGCTTATGTAATTAAATAAATTTTTTTTATATATATTAAAATATTTGCACACCAATATATGGTAGAATATGTTAGTATACTTAAATATTTTTGTAACATTTACACACATATTCCGCAAATAAATATTTTCTTTATTTCTTTCTTTCTTTCTTAGTAACCTAGATACTACGTATAATAAAATTATAACCAATGAGTATATATCGTTGCAGTCTAGAAATTTTGTTTTATTTACAGTTTTACTTTTTTCCAGAAGTGAAAGTTTGACCAATGTTCTTTGACTCGATCTCTCCAGCGAAGAAAATAAGATACCCCGAGTGGCAATATTAATTTTCGAATGTGCTGATAGTTAGGAAGCAGGGGGTGACATATGTTACATTTTATCCCGATTCGAGTACCTATATAAACCAATGTAGCCTCGGGCAACATCCGGTATTAAATATAGTGTAAGTGGCCAAGTTAGTTTAAATGACAACAAATCTGAAATTTTACTAAGTGCCAGACGAAAACTTTGAAACTTAGTTTTGTGAAACGTAGCTGTAAGCGCTTGAAAGTGTAAAGTTAACTTAACCGGTCAGGGGGATTCTGCCATCAGCAACATAACTGAGTATCCTGTGCTTGCTTTCGGGTCGTAGCAAAACTATCCTACTAAATTTGCACCATAAACCTAACCGTCTAGTAAATAAACTTTAAACACCAGCGGGCAAAAGTACACATATTATGGCAACACTGCCCTTTGTCGAGTGATGCGACTTAACCGTCATAAGGTTTCCCTTCGTACTTTAATCTCTTACAGTCAGCATAAGCTTCCTAATTAACTTTTATTCACAACTTTTGTTATATTATGTTTGTAGAAAATACCTACTGCGTATAAAAAAATAATAAAGCATCTCGTTTGTTATCGGCAGCCTACGCGATTGCATCTGAAAGCACTGAACAGACATCAATTAAAAAACTTTTCCCGCTCCCGATTTTCATTTAAAAGGGATTTAGCCTTGTACAAGAATGTTCTTTGAAAGTAATTGCTAGACAACATTTTAAAAATTCAGTACGAAAGACTTTTATTTAGATGTACCGTCTCGCTGCCCCGTTAAACCGTAGAGGTGAAATATATTATTAAATAATCTGCACATTTTTTACCGGCAACTTTTGATTCAAACGTTACGGTACCAATTTCTATTGGTCGTTATTTTTAAAACGAGAATTTCAGTCACAGGACGTACACAATGTATGAACCGAAATCCTCTAAAGTATTCCAGTGACAAGTTTTTGGTCCATTGTTTACCTTCTTATACTTTTTTAATTCCTGACGAAGAGCGATTGGTGTTATAAGTTTGAGTATGTATATATCATCATAACTTTTGAACGGATAGACCGATTTCGATGTGGTTTAGCCATAGCCAGTGGTAGCCTTGCACAATTGGCCTAACACCTCGGTCATAGTACAGCGACGCACCTGCAACATCTATGTTGTCTATTGGCCACCGCATGCTTGTTCGCTGTCTTTTGCACTAAAAAATGTTATATAAAGTAAGGTCAATTCATCATTTAAGCCATAGACAAACATACTAACTATGTACTGTATACTTCTTAAAAGCCAGGTATGTAATTGCGGGGTTCTATGATACAATCTTACTGTTAACATTTGTTAGTACATATTTTAAAAAATGAAGATCTAATGTTAGTAAAGCGCTCTATAAATATTTCTGAAGTTTGTTGATATTCAAGAGATGTGACAGAGATACTGTGACAGACAAATACGCGGATAGATAAATCGAGGAATAATAGAAACTTTGGCGTTTCTTTGCTAAATAAGGACATAATCTAATTTTCAAAATTGGTGAAAATAAATTCACGAGCGTAAGTCGCGCAGTAATGAAAAAAATATAAAAGTTGTTTTCCTTAATTAACAAAATGATTGCCAAATGAAAAGCATGGTTATAAAAATTGAGATGTTATTTAAAATTGATCGGCTCTCAGTTACCGCAAAACGGATTAACTGGAGCGGTCAAGTGTTTTCCACTTTTACATCAAATTGACGTTTTAATCTGTCGATAAAATTGTCTGTCGGTAGTTAAGGCTTTTTTATTTTCTCATATTTTTGCGGCTCTCATTTTACAGTAAGTACAGTAACATAAAAATCTGTAATTTGTTTTGTGCTTGTTAGTAAATGTCGCATGTGTGGTCTAGCGGTCTGGTGTCGAACTTGATTTCTTGAGGTCCCGAGTACGATCCCTGGGTCAGGCAGCACAAAATAAATATAATAATAAATATTTGCTCCTACATTAATCATACCTTTATAGGTATGTTTTACTAAATAACTTTAAAACGCTGGCGAAACCTCAGACAATAGCTATTGCTTATGATATATAATACGTAAAAATGTACCTATTTGTCTATCTCTTTCCTTGCCTCAAGGCTAAGCTATGAAACTTCTGAACTGATTTTAACAGCACATACATTAGAAGTCAGAAGACAGCATATAAACTATTATTGACCGAAAAAAATAAGAAGGTTAATGTGTTCGACTCTTAGGTATATATTATTTATTATGTATGTTAACCTGTTTCTCCGTCATTTCTGAACCGATTTTAAAAATTCTTTTTATTTAAAAGAGCGTATTTCTAGTTCGTCCTATTGCCACCAAGTCTGGATCTAATGATGGCATCTCGGGGAAATAGTGGAAAACTCTGTTTGAAAGGCTATGCCATATTTGCCGAGCAAATATAAAAGGATAAACAAAATGTAATTGTTGCGATTGCATGAAGCCGATTTGCAATCAATGCTCAAAACAATTGTGCGCCCAATGTCAAGAAAAATGTGTATATTTTAGACATAACATTTTATTGATATTTAGAAGTCTGATCTACATAAGTGTATACATATATTCTACTGGTATGTGTCTGTTACTAGATCATAATTCCCTAAATGATAAAAAAATATTAAAATGTAAACATTGTGTTTTCTTATATGTTCTTATGTATTCGTGAATAATAATAAAATATTTGAACACATTTATACGATAAAACAAATACAGAAGGCATCAATAATTTATTTACATAAAAGTGACTTTTATTTTGGTTTCTGGCAGTCCACCAGGTCAGTGAATTTGTCAAGATTAACGCACGTCAGGCGCAGAGGGTTCAAAAAGTAACAAAAGCTTACTATATACTCGTATTATACAGACGGATTTCCTGATTGTAAGAAATTCAAGATACCAAAATTCAGAGACACCAAAGGTGGTAATAATGCGTTGCCAACCTGAGGCGGCGATGTTGGGCCGCGAGCAAAAGTACCGGCTACCTTATCCTCCGAACCGTAACACGTCAACGACAAGCACTGACGTTATGGCAGTAGGAATAGGTAAGGCGGTGGTACCAATCCGGGCAAGTCGCTGTGAAACTCTACCACCTATTCATATTGCACGGTGCTAGTGACGGTAAGCCTATGCTCGCCTTTCACAATCTGCTTAACAGGAAGGCAGATGGTCTATTCTGCAAAGGAGCCCGGACTAACACAGGTCAAGTTAATACCTTGAAGTTAAGTTGGTCGGAGGGGACGTTAAGTTGTCTACTTATTGCTTAGATAATACATACCGTATTTTTCACACGAACAAAATATTCAAATCACCCCTTTTCCGTTGCCGCTTTGCAAATGAATTGCGAGCATATTTACATGTGTTCTGACATTGCAAAGTATTCGTACAAATTTATGCCACGTTATTATAATGAATCACATCACCCTGTTCCCAGTGCTTCCTGCTTCTGTGTTCCCCGTACCCTGTGACGTCACATGCACACTAACAACCACTCCTTCGTATTTACTTTACAGGTTTCCGCTAAAACTGTTGTGCATGATAACAACCGTCTGTTTTTTAAGTTTCCATACTTACTAACATTCCGTACTAACTCAAAAGCTCGTTCTTTTGTTTCTTTGAATGAACTAATCTAAAAATCATGTAAATAGCATTTGTTGCTATGTTTGCATTTTATTATTTGCATAATATTAAAATTGAAAATTTATTCCATTTATAAAATAGAAAAATTAATTGCTAAATTTGAAGTTTGATCAAAGGTGAAATTTAAATTTAATATTTAATTGTTTTTTTGCTTGTTTATATGGATTAGGCTCTGAAACTACTGGACCAGTTTGAAAAGTTCTTTCAGCATTAGAAGCCTACATTACCTATCCCTGGGCTGTGTTTGTAACTAGAAAAAGTTAGGGATCCCTACTAAAACTTCAATAATGTAACACAGAGTGTAAAAAGTAAGCAATAAAATGACTTTCACCGCATGCGTTGTCGAAACTATTAAATAAAAGTAGAACTAAAAGATGTTCTACAATATTAAATACAATACTTATTATTTAATATGGATAATAAGTATCAATAAGTTACTTAAATATAAGTTCTATCGACTTAAGTAAACGGTATTAATAATAAAGAGGAAAAATTTGTTTGTTAGTTTGTATTGAATAGTAAGTACTGACAATTCCTTTGCCATTGGAAGCCAACATTATCCCTGATGAACATAGGCTACTTCGAGTCTTTAGTTAACTGAGGCCACTCGAATTCGTCCCGCGGCATTTGTTGACCTAATAATGTTTTAATCAGTCAACTGATCCCATTGATTCAATTTATGTTTTATACAGACACGAAAAAAGGTGTTGATTGCATTTAAGAAAACAACTACGAACTTATAAACGTATTGCACTCGTATATAGAGCCGTAAAGGGTCAACTCATCGTATTGCGCGAATATGACCACTTGCATTTAGCCAATCTCAGATATGAACCTCAACAAACTGGAAAGGGATAAGTGCATCTTTCTATTTTTTCACATTTAGGCATGCATTGCCCTTTATATTAAAGTTGTTAAAAATTGTCCTATATATTACTATAAATAATGTATTTTGTGTTAAAAATATCAGTTTGTAAGACATATATTTTTTTGTGGACAGTAAATATTGATTAATGTGATTTCTATGAACATTTCCGTGGGTGAGTAAAAACACTGTAAACACAAAGTACTGTACCTACTCAAACTTCTTAATGTTTACTTCTTTCTTAATGCTTTCCCGTTGGCACCTTTTCAATTACTTTTAACAAATACCTATTAAGATTCGCGTGAATTTATTAAAGTATCCAAGACTCGTCTATCGTTTTCTGTGTCATTTTGACTAACTAGTCTAAGTGAAATTAATCAAAAGCTTATTGTGTAGAGTACTTCTTTGGTTTCATTTATTGGTTTTTATTTGTTTATGTCACAGTAATATATCTAACGACTTAAAAATATATTAAACGACTTATTCTTAAATTTTATTGTATCTTGTACAGTAGTATCAATTAAGGGTAACTGTAATGTTATCTAGTTTTAGCTTTTAGTATTCAAAATCAAAAGACTATGATTTTAACTGCCTTTACATAGCTTTAATCAAATTTTAATAATTTTGTTTCAGATACTGATGGGTAAAAATGAAAGTTAGTTATTAGGAAACTGCCAGTTAAATGTTTACAATATTAATATTTATATTTATTTTTCTATTTATGTATAAAATATCGTTTTTTTAGTATATGGTTTTCTGATTGAATAAAAAAATACAATTGGACCCGGTAGGTGGAGCTGCTCTTGGTATATCATCTACACTGTAACGTTAAAGAGAAAAGATTTCATTGTTTGTATGTTTGGTTGCATGCAATAGGTTCCCAAACTACTGGGCCGATTTCAAAAAAACTTTTACCATTAGAAGCAGACATTATCACTGATGAACGTAGGTTACGTTATTTGTATAATTTTTTTCTAGAAATTTGTTCACCCGTACTAATCCGGGAGGGGAATCCCCATTTTGGTCATCGCATCACGCTTGAACGGAAGGAACGATTTTGATAATTGTTTTTATTGTGTTAGTTAGTGTGAACCGATACGAATCTCGCCGGGTCGGCCAGTAGGTAAATAGTAAATATTTATGACTTATGAGAAATTTCTGACAAACGAATATTTATAAATTCAAGATAGTGATTAATATTAATAATATGCTCAAAGGGTTTTTAAATATGGACTTATGTTACTTCAGTTTGTTTAATTTGTATTTAAATGTATGCATTTACTTAAGCGCCATGTTACTGGGGGGTCCGCATAGCCCGCAGCCCTTCGTAGGGTTTGGGTACATCATTCTCATTTCCCATTAGTACCTAATTACATATACATACAATAATTACTACGTATCAATAACTTAAAAAAGTATTTTCACGCTAATTACCCGAAGCGGTAGGCAGAGGCACAACCAGGACACCCACGACTAGCCGAAGACAATAAGTCCCACAATGTGGTGGGTGGCAAGCCTATCGCCAACCGAGTACATATCTAATCCTAGGCAACGTTATTTTAATTAGAGTACTAACTGTCCCGGTGAATTTCGATCTACCCATTCTGTATGTGTGGGGAAACTTGAAATGTTTTTCCTAGATTTTCCTTTCTCTTGCCTTTTAAACCTTCCCTGGACTTCAACAAATAATTCAAAATCAAAATTAGCCATTAGGTTCGGCCGTTCTCGAGTTCTAGCGAGAAGACTAACGAACAATTGATTTATATATCAATAGAATATATTGAAAATACAAATTTTCTAGATTTTTTGTTGACGGTCCCGGGGTCCGAACCCGGGATCTCAAGAAGTCAAAACCTACGATGCCGCTAGAACACAGAGGTGATCAATAGCATAGTTTTAATTTTTTACTTTTTTGTCTTAGCCTCAGAAAAATCACATGAAATTTCAAGTTGTTTCTGACGGTTTAACGTAAACCTTAACTTTTTTTTTATTACTAGTAGGTACTGGGTGGCAAAGTGCTCTGCTTCAGCTAGCCCGGGTCGGTACCACCGCCGCCGCGCTGTGACCGTTTCTGACGATAAATAGTATTTTCGCAATTGTACTGTACTGTATAGTACCGCTGAAGGCTGATGGTGAAGTTGTGGTTGATTAGAGGTCTGACCATCATCGCCTTCTGTGAAATTGTTATCGTTTTCCGCTTCTCATTGTCCTATGTTGTTCTTGTTCTGTGTGTTGTTATCGCCTCTGTGGTCTAGTCGTCCGGTATTAGACTTGACTTCATGAGGACTCGGCCTCGGTTATCGGGTCGTGCAGTTAAATATAATTTTCCAATGTCTCTTTGATAAAATCCGACACTACCTGAGCTGGGATGAATTTTCGGTTGACGATAAATTACGTTCGTCACTTATCACTTTGTGGGACTAAAGTACCGGCAGCTAATCTCGAGTGTCCTGGTTGCACCTCTGCGTACTTCTTTAAAGATACGGACGTGAAGATATTGTCCTGTAAATTGATGTTTAGGTAACACATTAAAATTTCATAGTCTATACATTTTTGTTACGGCTGCGTATAATATAATATAATATAAAACAAGTCGTCAAATCGTGTGGGTTTGCTTCTCTTACACCTCCATAATGGCTGTTACAATTTTAGGGACTGTATTGTCTGGATTAACCTCCCTTTAAGTACATTAAATAAATATATATTATTTTCAATAAGTTAAGGTTAAGAAATAATTTAATTACTATCTGTGAATTTATTGTATAAATGAGAATAGTTATTTCCATGTTTAAATTTGATTGGTACCTAATATTTAGATAATCCGTTTCAAATTGAGTAGGGGTTGAGTAGTGGACAAGCTCACTTTGATTTTTATATCATGACACCATACTGCATTTTTTAATGTTGAAATCTTTCAACGCATTTTCTTCGTTACGTTTGTAATAATTAGCTAATTGAAATAATATTACTTTAAAAAGCCGCGGAACATAAAGTATTATACATCGTAAGGTTTGTAGGTCGTTTGTAGAGTCTACGTTACAAAGCTATACGCTTGCTGCTGTTGTGGAAATATGTTGCCTTTTTGCAGCTCTGCTAAGCCAAATAATATAATATTATGGTTATAACGTTGTCAGTGGATCTAAATTAATTTACATTCAGTGAAAAAAGTATCTTGAATGGATTATTTGTTTGTGGTTCCAAATTAATATTTCTTTATTATTATTAGATTGTCACAACTGTTTTCCATTGTGGCGCGGACAATTTTCCATTTATTTGCATACAGGGCTGTTATTGATTAAATCGTATTTGTTCTGTATTACAAATTTCATAATGGACGAAAACATGAAAGAGTTTTTCTTAAATTTTGCATCGCCAATGGAATTTCGTGATAAACGAAAATGTTACAGAGAAGGTTTACGGTGAATCGACGTTATCAAAAACTTGTGCATATGAATGGTGCAAAACGTTGAAAAGCAATCGAGTAGTGATGGAAGATTAGTCTCGCTTTGGTAGGCCATCAACGTCTATCAGATTCAGACGTTGACGTCGCAAAAGTGAAGGAAACAGTGACTGAAAATCCTCATTCCACTTTGAAAAAGATAGCCGTCGAACTTTCTGTATCTCTCACGTCGATCCGTATTATTTTACCAAATGTTTTAGCTCGGCTAGTCCTGCATGTTCTCCAAAAACGCTATCGCATGAGACTCTCAACTCTCAAATACATGCTAGAACGCGACAGTTCCAATTGAACCGAACCTGGAAAAAAACTACGCCAATTTCGTTTAAAGTCGTGTTAAGTGTTTTCTTTGACTACCGCGTTGTCGTGCACTCGGTTTGTGAAGGAGCACACTTTGGAGGCAATTAAACAAAATGTTGATTAATAGCAAAAAAAATCTTCCATCTTTTCCAGTATCTTTTCCAAATACTTTCTGAACGCATACCTAAAACGGGTAAATTGCATGAAAAAGTAAATGTAATATATAAATAACTAATCAGCTTAAATTTAAAGTGACCACCGTTGCTTAAACCTCGATTTAGTAAAAAATAGTAAACAAATGAACGAAAATGGCATATTATATTGCTTTTTTTAATGACTAATGTGTTGCCAACCTCGCTGTTTGTACAACTTCACCGGATTGAATTTGAGATTGAAATTGAGATTGTATTGGAATGGTTAATTATGCATCTCATCCACCGATTCATTTTAGAATCTTTACTCTCCTATCTTTTCTATCTTTACTTTATTTTTTTATCCTGACTATAAATGTGACAAAAAAACAAAGATGCTTAGTCTGCTTTCATGTATATATTTTGAAAGAAAAAAATAAGTTTACCTAAAGTAGAAGTACCTAAGAAAATTTTACTATCACAAAAATGCACATAAAAACAACTTTTGTATAACAAATCATTTCACAAAATATTAGCATATGCATACTTAACCTGCATTTATTTTAAAAGGAATGTGGACGAGATCGTTGGTGTGTAAATGCCGCCAGTAAAGGTCGAAGCTCAGCAAAGTGTTCTAAGTGTCTACTGCAGTAGTTTTCAGTTTAAACCATAAGTAACACGTCATAAATCTGGATTAAACACGTCAAGGTACATAAATATGAATAAATGTAAGTTAATTAAATTTGTATGTACAATGCAATGAATACGATATCATTCGATCGAAGTCACTCGCGTAGGGCTTTTCGTTGCTTCTTTTTATAATTGCGGGTCGTAGCAAACGCGGTCTTCCTCAGAGAGAACGTTCTAACATTACAGACAGAAACTAGGACACAATATTAACTATTTTAAAAAAATGGAAATGTTTTGGCGCTTTCTTTCTTTATCGTCGTGCGTAAACGTCTCTGCTTTTCGATTACTTTCCCATACTTGAACAAAAATACATATTTCTTTCATATAATACTTCATACAAATTACTTTCCCATACCAAAAAAAAAAATACACAGCAATAATAAGTAGAAGATTTTTTGTAATTTTTTTGTCACTTCCTGATACTGGATCCTCTGGATCCACTTACAGAAGAAAATAACGAGACTCAGGTTTCCTATATACACCTCTGTTTCCTGTAGGGGGCGCATATCTCTTGTCACCAAGAAGTTGTTTGAATTCTATGCTTTGGTTGTTTCCATGACAATAGAGCGATTGTTGTATAGAAAATCTCTAACTGAGCCCATATTATGTTCTGCCAGCGTAAAAATATCAGATTTTTATATTTCTTTCATACAATAGAAATTTATTTGAGGAAGATTTTCATTATGTACATATTTATTATTATCCAATATGCGAGGAAAGAAGCCAATAAAATGATATCTCGCTTAGAAAAAGGTTGTAAAGATACGAAATGTATGATCGTAAGCGTCGCACGGCTCAACGCCACCCCACTGAAGCGGCAAAGTGCCGATAATAAACAGTATTTATACCCTCCTTAGCCAAACAATGTATCAAAAGATCAAAAGTATAAAAACCGTTTTATAAGAGTATTTACATTTGTCGTTAAACTACGTTGAGTTCTTTTCAAGAGATAAAATGTTTTTTGAGATCTTTTGACTATTTTAATTTAATTTTATTTTGGTCCGATGCTTTGAGCGAATTCGACATTTTCCTCTGTCCGAAAATAGGAAGAATAATAACCACACGAATAATTTAAACACAGTAAAATTGTCTTTTGTATCTTTCGCATCGGTGAACTCGACTACTTCTTGCCTAAACTACATAACAGTGTATAGGTACTAGAACTATGTGCATAAACTTCCTAACATCAACAATGCAGATTAGATACAGGCTCGATATTTCGTTTCACGAACACCAAATATTGGCATTAATTTAGCTGAGGTTTCAGAGGTATCTAATTTTTGTTTAAAAATCTTGTGTCCCTTAAATTAATGTTACTTAAAATCTACTAGCTGTTGCCAGTGGCGTTGCCCGCGTGGTTAATGTTCCTGTTGGAATGTACAGGATAAAAATTATCCTATGTAATAATCCAAATTACTCTCTATATGTGTGCCAAATTTCTTTAAAGTCGGTTCAGCAGTTTTTGCGTGAAGGAGTAACAAACAAACATACAAACTTTCGAATTTACAATATTAGTAGGATTTATTTTATTTAGGACAACCTTACGAAAAAAAAAGCATAGACAAATTGATAACCTTTCAAAGTCGGCTAAAAATATGTTACATGCATGTTTTAAAGAAAACAAAGACATAATTACGTGATTTAATTGATACCTTATCTAATGGATCAATAATTCACTCTCCCCTCCGCGAGACATGACACTGTCATTATGACTTCAGGAATAAGTGAGGCGGTGGATCGGACGAGCACGGCGCTCTACTAGGTACCAATGGTACTTGTGGGTAGTGAGCCATTTAACATTTGTTCGCCTTTTATGAGCTGTCTGGTAGGAAAGCTGTCTATTCTACAGAATAGACACACGAGCACGGGGCAAACTTATCCGCTCCCTCGATTTCGTTACTATTCGTCTTTTCGCATTGCCTCTCGCCATTGAAGAAGTTTAAAAAAGTTTCTAGAGAACGCATTAAATTAAATAACAAATTTATGTAATTAATTACAAGAGTTATAAGGGCTGAGATCGTCATTGACCTATATTGTATATAATGGAGTCCACCGTAGGCCGACCCGCCTCTTATCGATACAATATACACGCAATACTCGCAGTGTTTGCTTTTTCTTTTTTTAATAAGTTGCGCAAGGATTACAGTCTGTAGGTACCAATAGTTACAGAAAGTAAAAGATCTTCTTCTGGATTTACGTTCTCTAAAAAATTTGGGTAAGTCCAAACTTTTATTTAAGCAGCGTGTGCAGTTTGTATTTTTGTCTAGCTGCTGATTCTTAAAGTCGTCTTAAGTTTAAGCTGAAATGAATATGTGCTGAACAACCTTTAGTATATTATAATACTAGAATCATTTAAAGCTCCCTATTATTGTACTAAGGTAGGAGTAGGTAAATGACCTGCAAAGCACCTTCTGACTTCCTCCTTTTTTCTGCCACCATAACTTTGGGTAAAAAAGGTCTTAAGGTTGACAAGGCACAATTTATGTCTTTAGTGTTTATATATAACTAGCTGTTCCGGCAAACTTCGTTTCAGCCATTCAATTTTGTATAGAAAAAAAATAAATGTTGTTACTCCTAGTTTCCGCCCAGTCAAACGGGGTAAAAAGTACCCTATGTCCATCTCCTGGCCTTTTTTGAGTTGTAAATAATCCAACTAACACGACATTATTTTATATCATGATACCATTTACATATTATACTTTTATACCAATTTTCATTGGCCAAAAGCGTGCACGTCGTGATCCCTGCCAGTCCATTGGACTGCAATTCTGGCCCCAAAAAGTACCGCGGAGCGGGTTAGGGCGTTCCCTGGAGGCAACACGTACCGATCCGCCATCGTCGGTACGAAAAGAGACAGATGCGGCGATGGGGGCCGCCACCCATCACGCCAGGCCCGTACAGGTGAATCGAGGAGTGGAAAGTGTCAAATAGGCACGTGGAATGTGAGAGGGGGAAGGGAAGCGAAGATGAATGAATTGATTGATGTAATGGATGAGAGATGCCTGGATTTACTGTGTGTAACGGAGACTAAGCGAAAAGGTAGTGATACTTTTGATCTCCCCGGTGGCAGGTTGGCTCTTTGGTCTGGTGTACCACAGAGCGATCACGCCAGCGCTGGGGTAGGTATCATTTTATCGTCTCGCTTAGCCTCAGGCCTGAAAGAGAATGGTTTGATTGGTCCGAGACTGTTCTGGGTCCGTATTAAACTAGGCGTCACGCGAGTTTTTGTGGTAGCAACCTATGCTCCGGTCAACTCGTCGGCGACTCATGACCTGGAAAAGTTTTGAGATTCTGTAAGGGATGTTCTGGATATGGTTGAAGGAAATGAAAAAGTGATTATGTGTGGTGACTTGAATGGGTGGGGACGCGACGGGACGGTTACGAGACCGTTCTTGGATCCTATGGTGATAAGAGAGTGAATGATGCTGGTAACCATATTGTAGATTTATGTGTGGAAAGAAATCTTCTGGTGTCTAACACAATGTTTCAGCATAAGGACATACATACGTATACATGGAGAAGGAATGATCAAATGAGTATGATAGATTTAATTTTGGTTGATAGCCGCCTCCGGAAGTGTTTACTGGACACGAGAGCCTTCAGAAGCCCAACTCTTATCACGGACCACTACTTGGTTAGTAGCCGGTTTAAAGGTCTGCTTAAGAAGTGGAGGCGCTGGCGAGTACGTATTCCATATGGAGGGCTTGAAAGGATTAAGAGTGAAAAGTTGCAAGACCCGAGTGTAGGAAGCATGTATGAGAGTCAAGTCCAAGACAGGCTGAATGTGTGCCTAGCGGACTTAGACGTGGATGACTGTTGGAATGTTTTGAAAGATAGTATGGTTGATGTTGCGAAAGAGGTATGTGGGAGTGCAAAGATGCACAAGTCTATGAACGCACGGTGGGATGAGGAGGTAAAAGCCTCAGTTGAAAGAAAGAAGAAAGCTTGGCTAGACGATGTAGCATGTTTGCAGTCTAATGACAGTATGAAAGATTTGAAGAAATAAATTTACCGTTGTTGCAAGAATGTCACGAAACACTTAGTGAAAGAGAAGCGTGAAAGGGAAAGTATGAAACTAGAAGAGAGGTTGGCTAACAACTTCGAGATGAGCCCTCGTGAACTTAGCATGCAAAACTCTTGAAAATCAGATTTTTTTTTATCGCAATGGGTTTAAAATCGTTTGTACCTGATTGTACCAACTTTTTTTCGTTTGTACCTCAATAGTTAAAGGGGGCCCAAATGGGCCCCCATTCATAGTTCTTAAAATTCAGTTTTTTTAATAAGAATCGGTTAAAAATGGTTTGTATCAGATCGTATCAACATTTTTTTCGTTTGTACCTCAATAGTTGAAGGAAGCCCCCATGCAAAACTCTTGGGAACCATTTTGTTATCGGAATCACTTTAAAAGCGTATGTGCTTAATTGTTTTAATTTAAATCTCAATAGTTAAAGGCCTTATTTGGCCCAAACAGGGTGGGCCATGCTGAATTCTTGAAATTGTCGAAGTAAATGAAAGCTCCGGTTTAGGTCAACTTAAAGGCATTATTTTTAAATTCAACACTTATACCTCACTGGTGAAATGTGAATGAAAACCCTAGACTAGGTCTCCCGTAAGGCAATTCACCCAAAATCGTCGTTTGTACCTCGAAGGAATGGCCACGGGGCCCAAAATCATGTTTCAAGTTTTTTGAAACTTTCGAGGTTTGTGCCTAGGTCAAATCGATGCATGCTATTGTCTGAGTGAGTGGAAACACTAGACTAGGTCTTCCGTAAGGCAATTTACCCAAATTCGTCGTTAGTACCTTGAAGGAATGGCCATTGGGCCCAAAATCATGTTTCAAATATTTTGAAAATTTCGAGGTTTGTACCTAGGTCAAATCGATGCATGCTATTGTCTGAGTGTGTGGAAATACTACACTAGGTCTTCCGTAAGGCAATTCACCCAAATTCGTCGTTTGTACCTCGAAGGAATGGCTATTCCAGTGGCTACTGGGCCCAAAATCATGTTTCAAATTTTTTGAAAATTTCGAGGTTTGTACCTAGGTCAAATCGATGCATGCTATTGTCTGAGTGAGTGGAAACCGTAGTCTAGGTCTCCCGTAAGGCAATTCACCCAAATTCATCGTTTGTACCCCGAAGGAATGGCCACGGGGCCCAAAATCATGTTTCAAGTTTTTTGGAAATTTCGAGGTCTGTGCCTCGGTCAAATCGATGCATGCTATTGTGTAAGTGAGTGAATTTACAAACAAACAGATTTAGTGTTTATTTTAAAACAAAAACTAAAACATACGAGTATTTGTTTCAGCTGTCAGCGCTAGTTTTCTAAGGCCACACTTACGAAATGGCGGAATATTTAATTTGTATTAAACTGATTGTGATAAAGCATGTGTATTGTTTAACAATGAATAATCAACAGGGCGGTCAAAAATCTAGAATTAGTTACAGTTCCAACTAAAGGGACTTAATTTAACTTAATGTTTTGTAATGTTGAAAAAAAAAACAATATAAATGGGCTGTTTAGACATCGTATAAATGGTTATGACAGAACTATTTACTCGTATTAAACTTAATTTTGTATTACATCAATCAATGAAGGTTATCTCTTCGGTCTAGTGTTACGGTGTCGGCGTTGACTGAAGTGGGGGTGAAGCTACTTACTTTAGTTGACACTTGATATCAAAGCGTGAACGTAACATCGACGTAAAAGCGCAAAATCTTTATAATAGGGGTACGTGCATAAATGTGTTACGGGCTCTCAAAAAATCGACTTTTTGTGTTGTCAGCGCGCTTGTTTATCTTATATGTGGACAAATGTCTTTAAAGGTTAAGATCATTGAATGTGGGAATGCGTATGAGTGACCAAGTGGTGAACTGCCTGCTTTATGCAGATGATGCTGTACTTTTGGGCTCTACACCATCTGAGCTGCAAACACTGGTCACAGTTATGGAAGGAGATTGTAAAGAAAGGGGCTTACATTTGAATGCGATGAAAACCAAAATAATGGTGTTTGAAAGAGACGTAGCCAGAACGGATGTAAGAGTTTTGGTTGATGATGTAGTGCTGGAACAAGTGAATCAAATTATATATCTTGGTTGTGCTTTTAGCAGGGGTGGAAGGTACACCGCGGATGTAGAGAGGAGAGTGAGTGTAGGGAATAGTGTGAGTGGAGCGTTGGGTAAGCTATTCCAAAGCGAGGTTTTGAGTCAAAAAGCTGGACTCGCTTTACATAATTCTTTGCTTATTCCAACGTTATTGTATGGAAGCGAGAGTTGGGTATGTCAGAAAAAGCATGAAAGTAGGATAAATGCGGTCGAAATGAGAGCACCACGAAAAATCTGTGGTGTAACGCTCGCTGACCGCATTCGTAACAGTGAGATCCGAGAAAGAGTGGGATTGAAAGAAAGTGTTGGTGTTAAAATGTGAATGGGCATGCTCCGCTGGTTCGGTCATGTGGAAAGAATGACAGATGAAAGATTGACAAAGCAGATATACAATGCGAATGTGAATGGATGTAGGTACCCGGGGAGACCAAGGCTGACATTTCACGATCAGATCAATCGGATATTATCCGAGGGTGGTGTAAAGAGTCTCCGAAACCGTCGTGTTTGTATGAAAAGGGTTATGAATGTGAAGGAAGCAAGATAGGTTTGTCAGGTACGTGAGGTCTGGCACTCGATACTCTATGCCTACCCCGTAAGGGACTTGGCGTGAAGATATGTATGTTGGTATGTACCGTTTTTACCATGAATGACTAGACGATCCGGAGAACTTTGTATCGCTTGGCAGAAACAGCTACTAGCAGTTTGTACCTATAGACAAAATTAAAGCGTGTTTTTCCCACTTTTTACTTTCATTTAAAAAGGGGTTTTACGAATATTGCGCTGACGGAGGAGTATCAAATTTGGCACTCTTATAGTTTATGTGTACGAGAAGTGCATTACGTTAATATTTTTAATGATAATGTTTATAAAGTGAATAGAAAGCAGACTGTTCCGTGAATCAATTTTTCTATTCTACATTTCAAAATTTAAAAGCTACTAAACTTAATATATTTTTTAAATAACATCCGTGTAGCTACAAAATACAAAGGCCAGCTATTAAAATAGTTTGTAAGAAAATAATATTACAGGGCCAGCAGAATCTGGTGCAATTTAACCCTAACAAGACGCAAGTTTGCGCGTTTTCCGCTAAAAAGTCTTTCTGTCACATTTCCTCGATTTGAGAGCGTTTACCTTTCTGCCAGCCTGCATTGGTATACTCGGCGTTGGCATTTCGAGTAATGTTCATTTTCGTGGTCATCTGGAGGAGAAGGCTAAAATAGCCTCTTAAAAACTTGGTGTGCTCAGTAAAGCGAGACAGTATTTCAAGCCGACCCATCGCATACAACTATATAAAGCGCAAATTCGGCCTCATATGGAGTACTGTTCTCAACTCTGGGCAGGGGCTCCACAGTACCAGCTCCTTCCGTTTGACCGCATTCAACGTAGATCAATTCGAATTGTCAATGACCGGCCAATTACCAATCGGCTTGATTCCTTAGCGTTGCGTAGAGATGTTGCTTCTCTCATTGTTTTCTACCACATCTATCATTGGGAATGCTCTGAGGAGTTGTTTGGTTTAATTTCAGTCGCTGTTTTCCACCTTCGGACATCGTGTCAGAGCTTAAGGTATCATGCTCAATATCTCGATGCGTGGCGATCTACAACTGTGCGATTCCGGAGACATTTTTTGCCCCGTAAAACACCTTTGTGGAATCAGTTGCCGAGTCAGTCAAACGATTATGACTTAGAAACCTTCAAGAACTCATTCCTGAAAGATCAGCAACGCATCTGTGATACTCCTGGTGTTACGGATGTCCGTGGGCGGAGGTTATCACTTTCCATCAGGTGACCCACTTGCTCGTTTGCCTCCTCTTCTATAAAAAACAAGATATTAAAATTTATTATGGTCGAATTTAGACCAATGGACGACCACTAGTACCTATTAATACTTGAAAACCCAGATTAATAACAGCAACCCAACTTCTGTATTTTCTATACGTCTTATACTTTAAGTCGGCAAAAAACTTTCGTATTGTCTTAATATTGCACCTTAATAATAAAAAAAAACAGTTTTTAAAAATAAAATATATTCTGCCCAGGCATTTTTTAGACTACCCGTTGTTAACATATTTTTGATATTCTAATTCTATAAAATAAAAATGAATCGCTAAATGTTAATTCTTCTTTTATTGTGTTAGTTATTGTAAGGAGGAAGTTTTTATGAAAAGAGAAACAATACTTTATTTTTCCCATACAAACTGAACAGGTGGAACAAAGTCGCCGGGACGGCAAGTTTATTATGAAATAGGTTTGCCCCTATTTTCAGCTCGGTGTAGATTGACATAGGTTTGGATCTTGGACCACTCAAAACAGTTGTGTTGTCAAATTCGCTTATTAAAAATTTTAAAATCGTCAAATAATACTAAAACGTACCCTATATATAGGACAGTAAGTGCTTTTTATACGTACAGTATAACTCGCCTAAACTAATAAATTATCCACACACACACACACCTGCATACATTTTTATTCACTCAATTTATTTACATTTGAAACATAACGCACTTCACTCCATATTAATCCGATGCAAAAGAAACTAGTGAATAGCCAATAAAGGTAAGTAAGAAGTATTGCTAGAGAAAATCCTCCTTAAAGCTACTGATCGTTTTCCTCCAGGAGCGCGTCACTCTCCGATATATTTAATCCTTTGGAAACACTTTTTCGGTCAGAAGGGAAGTTACACAAGTTTCTTTAGACAAAAATCCATGATTAAATTTACGTACAATTTGTGTAGAAAATGTACACTAGCTTTTAGCATACATACATACATAAATACATACATATCTTCACGCCAAGTCCCTTACGGGGTAGGCAGAGAGTATCGAGTGCCAGACCTCACGATCCTGACAAACCTGTCTTGCTTCCTTCACATTCATAACCCTTTTCATACAAACACGCCGGTTTCGGAGACTCTTTACACCACCCTCGGATAATATCCGGTTGATCTGATCGTGAAATGTCAGCCTTGGTCTCCCCGGGTACCTACATTCATCCACATTCGCATCGTATATCTGCTTTGTCAATCTTTCATCTGTCATTCTTTCCACATGACCGAACCAGCGGAGCATGCCCTTTCACATTTTAACACTAACACTTTCTTTCAATCCCACTCTTTCTCGGATCTCACTGTTACGAATGCGGTCAGCGAGCGTTACACCACAAATTTTCCGTGGTGCTCTCATTTCGACCGCATTTATCCTACTTTCATGCTTTTTCTGACATACCCAACTCTCGCTTCCATACAATAACGTTGGAATAAGCACAGAATTATGTAAAGCGAGTCCAGCTTTTTGACTCAAAACCTCGCTTTGGAATAGCTTACCCAACGCTCCATTCACACTATTCCCTGCATTCACTCTTCTCTCTACATCCGCGGCGTACCTTCCATCCCTGCTAAAAGCACAACCAAGATATATAATTTCATTCACTTATTCCAGCACTACATCATCAACCAAAACTCTTACATCCGTTCTGGCTACGTCTCTTTCAAACACCATTATTTTGGTTTTCATCGCATTCAAATGTAAGCCCCTTTCTTTACAATCTCCTTCCATAACTGTGACCAGTGTTTGCAGCTCAGATGGTGTAGAGCCCAAAAGTACAGCATCATCTGCATAAAGCAGGCAGTTCACCACTTGGTCACCCATACACATTCCCACATTCAATGATCTTAACCTTTAAAGACATTTGTCCACATATAAGATAAACAAGCGCGCTGACAACACAAAAAGTCGATTTGTTGAGAGCCCGTAACACATTTATGCACGTACCCCTATTATAAAGATTTTGAGCTTTTACGTCGATGTTACGTTCACGCTTTGATATCAAGTGTCAACTAAAGTAAGTAGCTTCACCCCCACTTCAGTCAACGCCGACACCGTAACACTAGACCGAAGAGATAACCTTCATTGATTGATGTAATACAAAATTAAGTTTAATACGAGTAAATAGTTCTGTCATAACCATTTATACGATGTCTAAACAGCCCATTTATATTGTTTTTTTTTTTCAACATTACAAAACATTAAGTTAAATTAAGTCCCTTTAGTTGGAACTGTAACTAATTCTAGATTTTTGACCGCCCTGTTGATTATTCATTGTTAAACAATACATATGCTTTATCACAATCAGTTTAATACAAATTAAATATTCCGCCATTTCGTAAGTGTGGCCTTAGAAAACTAGCGCTGACAGCTGAAACAAATACTCGTATGTTTTAGTTTTTGTTTTAAAATAAACACTAAATCTGTAATTTTTTAATTGACTAAAAAAGTTATAGTCCTGTGACGACACTCCTCAAAGAATAAAACGACACACTATGCAGCATTAGCGACGGGGGCGCGTAAAGCATTGCTTTGGTTTAATGTATTGTAGACGTTATTGAAAGTTGATATAAAGTGAGGAGACATTTCGGGTAAACTTTTAAACTTCAAAAGCATTTTTTTTAATGTTAACTGTTTTTTCACAAATTGAAATTTTAAGAGATTTAAACTTACGTACTATATTTTTAATCAAAACACTGATAAGTAGTCGCTGGTAAGCTGCATTAAAAAATATATATACGAGAATTGATATTGGTCAAATAAAATGTAGATATAAAATAATGTAATGTTCATGTAATAGCAATTTTTAAGCAGATTTTAATTTTCAACATATCAACTTGTTAATGTCGTCAAGTATTCAAGGTGAATGGTAACTGGGTGCGAGTGCTCGCGCTGCTACGCGTTTAAATCAGAGGTGAATTATTTTATTTTTCTAGCATTGCTAAATACGTAAGATTGTTTTAGTATTTCCTCCAAGTTTAGCCACATTTTGCTGTTTTCTCATATAAATGTTCATACAAAACAATTTGTTGTTTGTTAAAATGCAATGTATTCATGTAACCACACAGTCTCTTTGTTGAGGACACCGATTAACAACCATTTCGGTTTTTTAGAATTACATTTTTTTTACCCCGCTTCCGTGTGTGATTCTCCTAATTTTTTATGCACGTTAATTGCTTTGTATATCATTTCTGAATTGATTTTAATTTTTTTTTACTTGAAGGGGCGTAGTTCCGAGGTCGTCTCATTGCCACAAAAACTGGATCAGATAATGGAATTCCGGAAGAATCGAGAAAAATACCTAATTTTTGTGTACGTAATAATGTTATTGGCGGTTTTGGCGCCGTCGAGAGAAAAGAGGGTCGAAGTTTTTTCATAATTATTGAATTTCGTGGTTATATAGAGTGAAATTAGTTAATTTTGGTGGAATTTTGTACAACTTGATTCAGTGAAAGTGCACAAATTATTTAATCGTGAAGAAATTAGCGTATCGTGTATTTCCCCGTTCCCGCCAAATGTCACTATAATATGAGCTTGAGTGAAGAGGCCATCGCTTTACTTAAGACCCAACATGACTTTTATTGACGACTTGTGACTAATTTTGAATTATTGAAACCCTATTTTGATAAATCGGTAAACTTGATGCAGATTTCTACTTGACTACTGGCAAAATGCTAACGCGAATGCCAAACCTGTTGAAATCAAACTTGATTTTTCGCAATTTATCTGTGCTTATAATATTACAGTATGGCTGACTAAAGTATAGTTGGTCGATTGACAAGCGATACAGGCCTAACGTTCTAGTCACAGGACAGCCACGTACCTCTAACATCTACGGTGTCTATAGGCTACGGCTATCTCTTACCATCAGGAGAGCCGTGTATTTGTTCGTTAACCTCTCATATAAAAAGGTCTATTTAATCTATATCAGTTGTGCTTCGTGTGCTACTATGACGTACTTGCATCTCCAAGTACGTCATAATTCTCATAACAGCTGGATCGGTAGTAGGTGTCTACAATTGGGATTCTTAAATAATAAGGGCAGACAAATAAATTATTCAGTCGTTGTTTTATTTCATAAAAATCATCGACGTAGAGCAATTCGTAAATTTGACTGCCTCGTTGGTCGAGTGGCTAGCGTACACGCCTAACTATACTGACTTACTGCGAGGCTTGGGTTCGATTCCCGACGGGGGCAGGCATTTGTGTGATGACCATTTAGATGTCTGCGTTTCCGGGTCTGGGTGTTTATTAAATTGATTCTGGTTCTTTCTATTCAAGTATTTCTATGTATTGGTATCGTTGAATAACACCCATACCACAAGCATATAATTTGCTTACTTTGGGGTTTGATCAATGATTTCAACGAAGTAATATATATGTCTATGGGTTTGATTCAATTTGTGAAACTTGTCCAGAGATATTTATTAATTTGATTGTAGACGTCACAAATTATAGAATTTTTTATTTCTGGCTTTCACAAAATGACTAAAAATTCCTTTTTCTATTTTTTTCACAACAGAGTTTGAGGTATCAAAACTTTTTCCGAACGATTTGTTCACTGCACCTAGTTGTGGTTAAATTTGAAGGAAAACAATCTAAACTAATTTGATGAAATATGTTAACATGAAATTTATTTTGAAATTTGAAATAAAACTTAGCTGTTTCAATAAAAATATGTAAATGACCAAAAATATTTATTGCAAAATTTTGCTTGGTTTTGTTTAATACATTTTAAATTCATATTCGTCCAAATCAAAATTATCATTCTTAAAAGAAAATAAAACATTGTAGTGTCAATAATATTTATCATTATATATTTATATTTATTTTAGTATGTATATATAGATATTGGTGCCGATTTTGTTGCGTCACCGCTAAAGCTAAACTAACTTAAAATGTTTCTAATATTAGCTAAGTTTTAGAGGAATGGTATTCCGTTGTCACCGTAGTTCTAAAATTTATTTCTAATTTGACAGTACTAAGACGGCAATAAATTGAATAGATAGTGATGTCCCTGTATTTCACACACACCTTACATTCCTTTGTCGAGAATGGGTCCGAGTAAGAATGAAAAAGAAATTACTAAAAAAACGAGTAGTATTTCAAGTACAATTACATATTTTCTTATCTGTAAATAAGTTTTATTGAAAATTAAATTCAACCTGACTTTGTTTTCGACTTCCGTTGTCAGTTTTTAATAAATAAATAAAGACATGGCTGTATAAATTTAATGTCCTTGTCGATCATCGTCAAGTCAACTGGGATAAAACAACATATACAAATATATACATTCTATTACAAATTATAAAACAAAATACTTTATTTTAGTTGTAATACACATATCTTCTGTTTTTACTTCATTATTAAAAGCAAATGAAAAGAGCAACGAGAAGCTTATCATAAAGTTTTGGTTAAAATACTCCTTAAAAATTTGGAAATTGTTGAAACGACAGGTTTGTTGCGTTATTTAAGAAGTTGTTTAGAGTTTTATCTTAATTCATGTTTCTTTTTCAGTTAATGAAGCAGACATTTGAGTTAGAGTTTAAGAGAAGTTTAAGCAACGATCCAAGCAGCAGATTAAAAAAAAACTTTATACCATATGAAAGTTACTTTAAAACTAACTCAAAACTTGAAGAATTGAAACTGACTGAGACAGGGTAGCAGTAGAATTCTAAGTTACATTATAACATTTACTTACATAAATAAAAGTAAAATAGGATATCTATACACCTATCTGTATGTAATTTGAACTCAAAATTCTTCTGTGACGGTGATGTGTATACTCACTCTTTTCTTTTAATATAATATAATAATATTTAATATAATATAATTATGTTATTGTATGATAAAAGTGAGTAGGTAATTCAGTAATGTTTTTTTTTAATACTTAGTGAACATATGTGTATTAAAGTATTAAATCTTGTATGCTGTTTTGTTTTTCAAAGTAAGTACATTTTTACATGAAGTAAGCAAAACTAAAAAGATGTTTGCCTAAGTTGAGTTGCATTTGAAAATTGTTAATATGGTTTTTTTTTATCAGAAAATCCAGTTTCACTCATATTTCCTTTAACAACAGTGTTAATTGTTGCCAAATGCCTTCCTTTTAGATATCTATCTATGTATAAAATAAATTGATAAAATTTTAGATTTGTTTAATAATAATAATTAATAGTTAGAAGTTAGCCAATAACTTTAATTTTTAAGAAACTATGTTTTATTTCCAATAGACAATTCAGCAATATTACATTGATATTATTATTTAACTTCCATAAAATAAATTGAAAGACACATTACAAATATTCACCTAGAAGTAAACCAATTGTTTTTTATTTTTGTTTTACTTACCTTCTCTCTCTCTTACTTGTAATAATATTATAAGTTTTTACTTTTATAATACTGATACACAGATTTCTGTTATACATGTAATACACACTATAATGTACAAAACACCATATATTTGTTGACTATATCCAAGTAACCAGTAGAATTGCACATAAGGCCCAACGCCTCGGTCTCTGGACTGCATTCATGCAATCATTATAACATCTATGGTGTCTATAAGACAAAATTTTTTTCAGGAGAGCTATGTGCTTGTTACCTAAGTAAAAAATATATATGTAAGTTTTATAGAATTGTAATTAATAAAGAAAACGTTTGGATTTTAAGAATTTATTAGGTACTTGGTCAACAAAATATAAAGAAAATTAATATTTTCATATGGAGCAGTAGCATCAAAGTCGTCTGAAAAAATCAAGAAGAATAAATACCTTTAATATGAAATTGAACTGTGTAATAAATTTATGACTATATACCTATTATTTTTATATCGCCTCTGATTAATAACGAAGATGTGGACATTACATAGATACTGATCTGAGCATGTCTGGAGTTGGTCGCAGATAGTGATCTATCAATACAAAATACCATACAAAATTGTTAATACCCAACATTTTGTCTATATGTCTTGTAGATAGATACATCTAGTTTGTCCACATGACTTAGGATGTGCAGGTCTGTTGAGACATGGTTGAGACACACATTCAAATTTATACAAACCTACTTGCTTGTATAATTTTTATTGGATTATTAGTAAAGATAAGATTGGATTAGAACATGAAGATAATAGTTGTAGGTATTTTGTGAGTGGACTATTTTCAAATATAATAAAAAGAATAAGCATCATTATTCCATAACAAAACTGTGAGATACACATTTTTTTTGCTTTTCCAACTGATTAAATGATAAACTTTCTATTAGCCCCAATAGAAATTTCAAGAATGTATGCTTTTTTTAAGTAGGTACTAATAAATGTTGCTTTTCAGTCCACACTTTGGGTTCTCCTGATGGTAAGAGACAAATGTGGCCCCTAGACACCATAGATGTTACAGGTGCGTCGCTGTCCTGTGGCTGGAATATTAAGCCTTTTGTGCAAGTGTACAGGTAACCTTACCATCTGGACCAGAAAATAACAAACCATTATGGTGGCTGTGGCAGGTAACTGGGCAAGTTGCTGCACAGCACTATATCACTTCATCTTGTTGAAAATAATTTGTGCTCCCCTCTTATGAGCTGCCTGATACAGAGGCAGATAGTCAATTCTACTCAACAGATTCAGACCAACCCAAAGTATTTTTTTTTAAATGAGGTGCCTCTAAATCGCTGCATTGTATGTCAAACTTTTTACTTAATTACTTACTATTTAAACTTTTTACTTAACTTAATTACTTTGACTTTGCATTGTGTAGGTAACAGAATGTTATAAGTAATTTTATTTCTAACATACAATAAAAATCAACAATTTTACCACATATAGGTAGGTGCCTATCTTTTAGCTGTTTGTTTATATTACAAAATCCTGTTATATCGAAAGACTTCCTGGAACATGGGGGTGATTTATTGTTTATACCAATATCTGTCCCACCTACGGCAACTATGGTATTGAAAAAAATCTTTACATGAATCTTTGTAGACCAAATGCAAACAGCTTTTTGTGTCGAGTCTAAGACTAACTCTGCCACACCGTTTCAGTTTGTGGTTTTAAGAATTTGATGTGTAAGCATGTGGATTTGTAAAATAAATTAAAGTTTTTGTACCAATGGTAAGGACATCTACTGACTGCCTGTTTTTGTTTGGTTAAAAATGCTGCCCCATGCTATAAACAAACATTTACAAGAAGAGAACACCAATCACTTACACTTACATATTGTAAGTACTTAGGTACCTGTTTGGTAAATATTATACCCAAGTACATGGTACCTAATGCTAATAAAATATAGTAGCAATAACATCTTTAAATGTTTAGCTAGTTGGGAATTAAGATGTGGCTTTGATTTATTTATGGGATATCAAAGACATCTTTATTAAATATACAGCACTAGATACTAAAAGGGTCCAAACACAGTACTAAATTTTCATGTCTAACTATGTGATAGGTGGCAAGCTTACCACTAATCGAGCGCATATCCAATCCCGAGATACATTTTATTAGAAAATTGAAAAAAACCGGTTTTTATTTTGTTGCCCGACCCAGGAATCGAACTCGGAATCTCATGAAGTCAAATCCAACACCTGACCGCTAGATCACGGAGGCAATAATGTTAAATGAATGTTAGAATTATGGAATTATAATTTCGTAGGTACCTACTTAACTAAGTACTTTTCAGACGATTCTGATATAAAATTTTCTATTAATTAATCATAGGGCTACCTTCAGCTACCCTACGAGAACTTAACAGTCATTTGTAATAAAACAAGAGTAGTTTATATGGAAACTAGATTTAATCGTTTTCTAAAAAAATCCCTCTAAATTTTAGGTGACATTTGTTTGTACTAGTTTGTACCAAGCGACTAGTCTAAACTAACCTAAAATTAGATTTAGAGTTGTCTAATCACGTTTGGTATTCTGCTGTACACATCTAAACTAAAATTTTAGCTTGACAGATCTAACACATTTAAGTCGTTCAATTTAGGTTTTTCGTATTCTGATGTGCATGTTTTATGTCAATTTTCACTTAAAATAAACAAATGTCACTTAAAATTTAGAGCGAACTTTTTAGAAGACGATTAAACTTAGTTTCCATATAAACTACTCTTTTTTAATTACAATTGATTGTTAAGTTATCGTAGGGTAGCTGAAGGTAGCCCTATGATTAAAATAGAAAATTTTATATCAAAATCGTCTGAAAAGTACTTAGTTAAGTAGGTACCTACGAAATTAAAATTCCATAATTCTAACATTCATTTAACATTATTGCCTCCGTGATCTAGCGGTCCAGGTGTTGGATTTGACTTCATGAGGCTTCGGGTTCGATTCCTGAGTCAGGCAACAAAATGAAAATCCGTTTTTTTTTTCAATTTTCTATTTAAAAATTGGATTGGATATGTGATCGGTTGGTGGTAAACTTGCCACCTATCACATAGTTAGACATGAAAATTTTGTACTGTGTTTGAACCCTTTTAGTATCTAGTGCTGTATATTTAATAAAGATGACTTTGTTATCCCATAAATAAATCAAAGCCACATCTCAATTCCCAACCAGATAATCACTTAAAGATGTTATCGCTACTATATTTCATTAGCATTAGGTACCATGTAGTTGGCTATAAAATTTACCAAAAAGGTACCTAAGTACTTAGCTACATAAATGTATAATAGGTGATTGGTGTTCTCTTCTTGTAAATTTAAACATCTATTGTTTATTGCATGCGGCAGCATTTTTTACCAAACACAAACAGGCAGTCAGTAGATGTCCTAACCATTGGTACCTACAAAAATTTATTTTACAAATTCACATGCTTACACATCAAATTCTTAAAACCACAAACTGAAACGGTATGGCAGAGTAAGTCTTAGACTCGACACAAAAAGCTGTTTGCATTTGCTCTATAAAGATTCATTGAAAGATTTTTTTCAATACCATAGATGCCGTAGATGGGACAGATATTGGTATAAAAATGCCAACAATAAATCACCCCCATGTTCCAGGAACTCTTTCATATGATACAACAGGATTTTTTTATAATATAAACAAACTGCTAAAAGGTGATATGTGGTAAAATTGTTGATTTTTATTGTAAGTATATCAGAAATAAATTTACTTATAACATTCTGTTACCTACACAATGCAAAGCCCAAGTAATATCTTTGAACCCAAATTTCCCTGGTTTGACACACATTACAGCGATTCAGAGGCACCTCATTAACAAAAATGTTACATTGGGTTGGTCTGGATCTGTTAAGTGGAATTGACCAGGTGCCTCTGTACCAGGCAGCTCAAAAGAGGTGAACACAAATCATTTTCAACAAGATGAAGTTATGTACTGCTGTGCAGAAACTTGCTCAGTTACCTGCCACTGCCACCATAATGGCTTGTTATTTTTTGGTCCGGACGGTAAGGTTACCTGTATACTTGCACAATAGGCTTAATATTCCAGCCACAGGACAGCGACGCACCTGTAACATTTATGGTGTCTAGGGGCCACATTTGTCTCTTACCATCAGGAGAATCCAAAGTGTGGACTGAAAAGCAACATTTATTAGTACCTTAAAAAAAACATACATTCTTGAAATTTCTATTGGGACTAATAGAAAGAATATCATTTAATCAGTTGGAAAAGCAAAAAAATGTGTATCTTACATTTTTGTTATGGAATAGTGATGCTTATTCTTTATTATAATTGTTGTTGTAGGTTTCTATAAAGTTGAATGTGAGTCTCAACAGACCTGCACATCCTCATGTGGACAAACAAGATAGTTCTATCTTCAAGAAATATAGGCAAAATGTTAAAGTATGAACAATTTTGTATGGTATTTTGTATTGATAGATCACTATCTGCGACCAACTCTAGACATACTCAGATCAATATCCATGTGATGTCCACATCTTCGTCACTAAGCAAAAACAAAGTAAAAATAATAGAAAGGAACATAGTCGAAAATTTATTACAAAATTCAATTTCATATTAAAGGTATTCTTCTTGGTTTTTTCAGACGACTTTGATGCTACTGATCTGTATGAAGATATTAATTTTCTTTATATTTTGTTGATCAAGTACCTAATAAATTATTCCTATATGTCTAATCCAAATATTTTCTTTATTAATTATAATTCTATAAAACTTAATTATAATTGTTTTACTAAGTTAGGTAACAAGCACATATCTCTCCAGAAAAAACTTTGTCTTATAGACACCACATATGTTATTTTTATCATTGCACGCATGCATGCTGTTCAGAGGCAGAGGCATTGGGCCTAATGTGCAATTCTACTGATTACCTGGATATAACAGAAATCTGTGTATGAGTATTACAAAAGCAACCATATTATCACGAGTAAGAGAGAAAAAGTAAGTAAAACAAAGGTAAAAAACAATTTTTGTTTAGTTCTACGTGAAAATTTGTTATGTTTCTTTTAAATTATTTTATGCAATTTAAATATAATAATTATCAATGTAATAACATTGCTGAATTGTCTATTGTAAATAAAAAACTGTTTCTTAAAAATCAAAGCTAACTCACATCTAAAATTCTATCAAATTATTTTATACATAGACTATCTAAAAGAAAGTCATTTGGCAATAATTAACACTATTGTTAAAGAAAATATGAATAGAACTAGATTTTTTTGATAAAAACAATATTAACATACATACATACATACATATCTTTACTCCAAGTCCCTTACGGGGTAGGCAGAGAGTATCGAGAGCCAGACCTCACGATCCTGAGAAACCTGTCTTGCTTCCTTCACATTCATAACCCTTTTCATACAAACACGCCGGTTTCGGAGACTCTTGACACCACCCTCGGATAATATC
>NJDC01000121.1:91445-114447 GCA_002245475.1 Calephelis virginiensis
ATACACTTTTGATGCTAAACTGATCAAACTAATGGCCCTGTAACTTGTACAGTCCATACGTGAACCCTTGCCTTTATACAAGGGCACGATGACCGCACGTCGCCAGTTTTTGGGTACTCTGCCGGTCTTCCAACACTTGTTACAAAGAACCCAGTAAGAGTCCCGGACGGCAGGACCACCAAGTTTGATCATCTCAGCTGTAACCATATCTACTCCCGCAGCCTTACCATATTTCATACTTCTTATCGCCCATTCAACTTCTTCCATCATAATGCCGTCAGATGCCTCCGCTATTTCCGAGTCATACGAGGACTCGGACCCAGCGGCAGCATTTTGGGCACATTCATACATATCTCCATAAAATTCATTCCACCGTTTTAACACGTCATGCGTGCTTGTAAGAATATCACCACTCTTATACTTAATTCTATTCATTCTGGAGGCAGACTTCTTCACCTCCCTCCAAAAGAGTTTGGTGTTCATCTGGAAGTTGTTAGCCAACCTCTCTTCTAGTTTCATACTTTCCCTTTCACGCTTCTCTTTCACTAAGTGTTTGGTGATATTCTTGCAACAACGTATATTTCTTTCTTCAAATCTTTCATACTGTCATTCGACTGCAAACATGCTACATCGTCTAGCCAAGCTTTCTTCTTTCTTTCAACTGAGGCTTTTACCTCCTCATCCCACCGTGCGTTCATAGACTTGTGCATCTTTGCACTCCCACATACCTCTTTCGCAACATCAACCATACTATCTTTCAAAACATTCCAACAGTCATCCACGTCTAAGTCCGGTAGGCACACACTATTCAGCCTATCTTGGACTTGACTCTCATACATGCTTCCTACACTCGGGTCTTGCAACTTTTCACTCTTAATCCTTTCAAGCCCTCCAAATGGAATACGTACACGCCAGTGCCTCCACTTCTTAAGCAGACCTCTAAACCGGCTAATAACCAAGTAGTGGTCCGTGTTAAGAGTTGGGCCTCTGAAGGCTCTCGTGTTTATTAAACACTTCTGGAGGCGGCTATCAACCAAAGTCAAATCTATCATACTCATTTGATCATTCCTTCTCCATGTATACGTATGTATGTCCTTATGCTGAAACATTGTGTTAGACACAAGAAGATTTCTTTCCACATATAAATCTACAATATGCTTACCAGCATCATTCACTCTCTTATCACCATAGGGTCCAAGAACGGTCTCGTAACCGTCCCGTCGCGTCCCCACCCAACCATTCAAGTCACTACACATAATCACTTTTTCATTTCATTCAACCATCTCCAGAATATCCCTTACTGAATCCCAAAACTTTTCCAGGTCATGAGTCGCCGACGAGTTGACCGGAGCATAGGTTGCTACCACAAAAACTCGCGTGACTCCTAGTTTAATACGGACCCAGAGCAGTCTCGGACCAATCAAACCATACTCTTTCAGGCCTGAGGCTAAGCGAGACGATAAAATGATACCTACCCCAGCGCTGGCGTGATCGCTCCTTGGTACACCAGACCAAAGAGCCACCCTGCCACAGGGGAGATCAAAAGTATCACTACCTTTTCGCTTAGTCTCCGTTACACACAGTAAATCCATCTCTCATTCATTACATCAATCAATTCATTCATCTTCGCTTCCATTCCCCCTCTCACATTCCACGTGCCTATTTGACACTCTCCACTCCTCGATTCGCCTGTACGGGCCTGGCGTGATGGGTGGCGGCCCCCATCGCCGCATCTGCCTCTTTTCGTACCGACTAGGGCGGATCGGTAAGCGTCGCCTCCAGGGAACGCCCTAACCCGCTCTGCGGTACTTTTTCGGGCCAGAATTGCAGTCCAATGGACTGGCAGGGATCGCGACGTGCACGCTTCTGGCCAATGACCCCAACAATAATATTAACAATTTTCAAAACGCAACTGAACTTTGGAGTATGTCTTTTTAGTTTTTCTTACTTAATGTAAAAATATACTTACTTTAAGACACTTAATTACATACCCGATTTATTACTTAAATATACCTAACATACATTCACTAAGTATTAAAAAACATCTCTAAATTACTCACTTTTATAATACAAGAACATAGTTTTATATTAAAAGAAAATAGTGAGTTACTACACATCACCGTCATTGAAGATTCGTCAGTCCAAGTGACATGCAGATAGGTATAAAGATATCCTATTTTACTCTTATTTATATATGGTAAATATTATAATGTAACATCTGAAACCAATCTTCAAATAATATGTACATATCTTACTATTCCACTACTTTCAATTTAACCCTGTCTCAACCAGTTTCAATAGACTCAATTCTTCAAGTTTGAGTTGGTTTTAAAGTAACTTTAATTTGTCTTCATAAATGTTAGATTTTGTAATTTTATAATGCACCTTAATGTATTTAAATTATCAATCCCCCTCAACTCAAAAATCATTCTCAGATCAGGGGGTTAAAAAAACCTTGTAGATTTTTTCAGTGAAATTAGTTAGAATTATCAGACTTTGGTGTTTTTTCATGTTTTAGGACACTTTAACTGGCATGTTTTACTGTTCTAGGTGGTAAAGTTTTGCTGAGCTTCTTATTAATCTACTGTTTGGTTAAACTTTTCGTAAACTCTAATACATTATCTCTGCTTCATTACCTGAAAAATAAAGATGAATTAAGATAAAGCACTATAAAAACCTCTTAACATATAACAAAACAAAGTCCCAAACACTACAAACTTTTTGTTTCAACAATTTCCAAATTGTTAATTGCTGTGGAGTATTTCAACAAAACTTTATAATAAACTTCTCGTTGCTCTTTTCATTTCTTTTTAGTTATTAAGTAAAAACAGAAGATGTATTTGTATTACAACTAAAATAAAATATTTTGTTTTGTTTCACAATTTGTAGTAATAGCCTAATAGGTTATATTGTTCTCGTCCGATTGTCTTGACAATGATCGACAAAGACATTAAATTATACAGCCATGTCGTTATTTATTTATTAAAAACTGACGTTGGGAAGTGAAAACAAAGACAGGTTGAATTTCATTTTCAATAAAACTTATTTATAGATTAAAAAGTACATAATTGTACTTGAAATAATACTAGTTTTCAAGTAACTTTCAAGTTTCATACTTACTCTTACCCATTCTCGATAAAGGAATGTAAAACTCGTGTAAACACAAGGACATCACTATCTATTCAATTTGTTGCCGTCTTAGTACTGTCAAATTAGAAAGAAATTTTAGATCTATGGTGACAACGGAATACCATTTCTCTAAAATTAAGCTAATATTAGAAAATTTTAAGTTAGCTTAGCTTTAGCATTGACACAACAAAATCGGCACCATTGTCGACATAATATTACATAATCTAAATTCTAAACTGCACGTCTACGCGTGTCTACGCGAAGTTTTTTAATGTCTTTGTCATTAGGTGGCGCCATCCTAAATGAGGGCTGTATTGTGTTCGTTATATCAAGGTTAATTTTTAACAAGCCATTGTAATGAAGTAAGATTTAAAAGGAGGCCCTTGGCGGAGGTGGATTTTTAGTCATTTGTATTGTGAAGCTTTTTAGAAGCATTACAATTTTTTTGTAAGTGATTTTGTATTGTTACTTTCTTATTGTTTCTGGCCCTTTTACATTTTGTTTAGGTTATAATTCAAACGAAAATAACTTTGTTCATGATATTTGACAAATGTATTATTTAAGTTATTTATACCTCTTTTTTTATTTTAACACAAAAGTCGGTAGCATTAAAACTCGGCGAGTAATATCAAGAACTATGTTGATCACTATTTATTATTGTCACAAAATGAGCAAATTATTTCTTATTAACTATCTTATTTAAAAATTCAGTCATTACCTATCAATTTACAAATAGTTTCATGTCTGTAATTATTAAATTAATTTATAATTATTAAATAATTATAAAAAAATCTCTTATTATTAAAAGCATTGCAGTAGCATTAGAAAAAAGCTAAGATGGTGACATAAAAATATGGGCTTTACGTAGAAATTCATTACAGTCATTGTGGTACTGATAAGTAAAGCCAATATTTTATGAGACATATTAATTAACTAGCTAGTTCTTTTATATAAACATTATACTAGATTCATTTACCAATATAGTTAACGTACGTGTCCCAATGACAACCCTTTTCTAACTCACACATAAACAATTTACTCGAACGTAGGTATATTTTGGTGGTCTTGTGTTTTGAGTGACTTTGTTTATCAATTACATCCTAAATATATGGATAAAACACAGTTCTAAAATTTCCGACAACAAAATTATATTTCTTTACTGTATAATTTTCTTTAATTTTAATAGTATGATTATTAAATTAATTTACAAAACATACAGCGATCCGGTATGACGAGGACGAGGCTTTTACTCGCGTAAATATTGTCGCATCAGTACATGACTATCTCTCTCTCTTTTATTCTAGGGCAATTTGGCAAGGGACAATCTGATAATGGTTTCTCACAAGCTTCGTTATTCTAAATCTATGGGCAATTATGAAACAAAGCTTAAAATTTTATAAGTTTTAAAAAAATATATTACCATCAAAACATACCGTCAATAAAATGATTACTAAGATGAATATTAAAACGGGCATCAATTCACAAGTATTTGATTCTACAAAGAAGAAGTTAGTATTTTGTCAAGTATTAAAAATTTGGGTTGTATTATTATAATGTTATAATTAATCCATTTGAAGAAGCTGTGGAACTCTATGGATTTATTTAACCAAAAATCAAATAAATCCCTGGAAATTAAATCACGTCATGTCAATGAAATGACAAAAAATGTAAAAGTTCAATTAAACCAAGGTATTTATTTGACTCTTATTGCATCATCCACCTGGGCGTTCTAACAGAACACGTTTTTAAACTAACTATAAAATTATCTATTTTTAGCTGATGTAATGAATACAATTTAAAAAAAAGACAGACTTCTATAGGCTTACAAACATGGAAGTAAAAGCGATAAATAAATTTAACTCTAAGTCAAAAAGAATAGCTGAATTAAAAAACAAATTCCTTAGACGTATCAAATATATAGTGATACAGTTTGGTTTGTATGAATTAAAGTTAGTCGCGACCTGTGTCAGTCTTTGTTACTGTCAGTGATTTTAAGGATTTAATTGGATTAAATTAACATAACAATATAGAAGACTGAATATAAGAAATGCTGTCGGTTGGCTATAGCTATGAATTAGCCGATAAACAATGTAATTGCAGAAAAAAAAAACAACTGTCAACTATAATAGCTGCCTGTCAATAGTATACGATACAACGTGACAGCATGTAAGCAAAAAGTATCCTTTTATACTTTTTATCCCGATCCCTAAACGACTTCCCGTGGGAGAACCCCTCTCCTCTCATTTTGAAGAAGTCAAAATGTAAATCGAGGAAAAGTTCACTTAACGCGTAGTCCGATTGAATTAATTCGTTTTTGACTTACAGTATGAGCCTTATAATTTGTCCTTTTATATTTTTCCAAGTCAAGTTTTGTAGTTTAGAAATTACAGACATATCAACACTCAGCATGAAGTCACTAAATAACTAGGAATCCGTAATGAACAGAAATATTTGAACGTGCAGATTATTTTACATGTACACATATACATACATATGTTCATGAAAAGTTCCCCGGAATAGTGGGCAGAGATTATGTAGTGCCATGTGAACGAAGTTCGCCGGGTCGGCTAGTTTAAAAAAGATACTGATTTAATAGCTGTCGTATCAAACACCATATTATTAAAGTTGCAGTTTGCTCTGACTTAACCTTGGGTATGTGACCCTCCCTGGCACGAATGCTGAATCCGCCCTTGTAAGGGGGTGAGTGTTGTTAGACCTGGAAAAAAACCCGGACCATCTGTAAAGCACACACTAAAAAGCAAAAAAAGAAGGAATGAAATCGGCCTACGCGATAATGAATTATTGATAAATTTCCTTTTTTACTTTTACCCCTCTCTCTCACGGGAGCTTCGTGAGCGCTACGTTTAGTGAGCGAGATAAAAAGTAAACTATAATCTTCCTCGCAACACAAGGAACCTTATATTTCAAATTTGTTACAGTTGGTTCGCTAGATTCGGCGTGAATCGCGGCCAGGATACAGATAGACAAAAATTGTAGACTAGTGTTTTGCTGCCCATTTTGATGCCCGTACCTATTTTTTAAATATCTTCAATGTGCAAAATCACTACTCTACAGATTTTCTATAAGTAGGAGATACACAAAAAATACATTAATATTCTTTACAAAATTTGCACACCGTCAGCGTTTCTTGAGTTGTTTGAAAAAAATTTTTTTTCTAAAATTAGAAAAATGCTATTGCAAAACACTATGCACCAGCCAAACTTCCAAAATGTACTTGAAGCACATAGTAATAAGTGTTTTAAATTAAGGTTGTACTTGATGGATATTTTTGTCACATATTTTTAACAAATAAAGTAGGTATCAACCCCGTAGTCATCGTCATCTCACTTAGTTTTAATGCTAGCGACGAAAACAAAGTTTTTTTAAATTTTTCTCACGAAAAATAAGAACGAGTAAGTACCTATACTTTGAGTTATTTTAATTTCCCTTAAAACCTTTTGGTTTTGACTTCTCTCAATGACAGTATTTATTAGGTGTCCTTTCCAATGCATGACTAAAAATAATTAGATTTTTTTTATGATAGAAAATAAAATATGAAATTTTCGAACTTAAAATAATTATTTATTATAATAACTAAAAATTTAGAGCAAGTTGACATATCATTTTCCAAAAGATTTCATGAAGATTCATTGCAGGCCTTTCAGGGGCTGGATTACGAGGTTTTAGATAGATCTTAAAATCAATCATATATATTTATCAATTTTTTATCAACAGTATAAATAAGTAATCTCCCAATACCAGTCAATAGTCGTTGACGAAAACGTGCGACATGTAGGTACTCGTACAAGCGAGCTGTAACGGCCTGTTTTGAATCGCAGACACCTGCCGCTAAGTGCGTAGACCGTACGTGGATTTCAGTTTTATGAAACTGGAACTAGCGCCATCTAGCAGTTTACAGCGGAAGTCATAGACAAGCTCTATCAACAGAAATAATAATATGTTAGGAGTTGCCGCACTATCGCGTAGGGAGCGTCGTTCTGTGTTCATCTGTATAAATAGCAGTTGAATTAGTTAATTTGTTGTCGGCGGATTGCTCTGGCCCCTTAGTTTTGAATTAACTAACTGGGTCGTCACAGGAATAAACAATTCGGTACTGGTTCGCATGACCTCGTGAATTTATAACGCGAGCCTCGAATGTGCACCTACGTGTATGAAGGGAGACATGTGAACTACGTTTGGTGTTGTTTTTATTGTTACTAGAGATATAAAACTGCTGAAGTTTTATTCGAAGAATTCTACATAAAGGTATCTATCTCACTTGTAAACAAAAAAAATTTACTAACATAGATCTATGTGAGCTTTTACTTATACTTGCTATGTATTCGGTACTCCAGAATAAAATATTTATTCGTTTTAGGGATTTGTATCTGTTTGTCTGTATGTCACCTCTCGTGGGAGGTCTTCTCAATCAGTTATATTTCAATTTTCACTAATAAAATGTTTCATGCAAAGTTGTTTATTTGTTTCCGTGTTGATCCTTTTTGGAAGGTATAGGCATACTGATCATATACCAAGCATATAATTAAACTTTTAAACTTGTTGGTTTCTTTTTACTATCGGTGACGATAACATGACAATAAGTGAATGATAAAGTTTAAGAGTCGCCCAGATTAGTACCATCATCTTTCATTTTTCCCGCCATAACGCCAGTGCTCGCAAAGTGGAGTTCAGATTAGTCGTAAACCAGACTCACCCAAGAGATTCCACGTCCCAAATGCGGGTTAGCAACGTATCGTTATCATTTTGAGTGTTTCTTGCGGTAGCTACAAATATTGACGCAATTTTGAGAAAATAGTTCCTTGGCCCTATACCATATTATATGGGCAAAACTTTAAACGATTTTCTTTCGGCTTAAGTTAATAATCTATAATAATAATAAAGATAAAGATTTTATTGTTTGTTTGTATTGAATAGGCTCCGAAACTACTGGATCAGTTTAAATAACTCTTTCACCAATAGAAGTCGACATTATTCCTGATGAACATGGGTTATATATTTTGTAACTAGGAAAAATTAGGGATCCCTCCTAAATTTCAATAATGTTTTTCATCGCATGCGCTGAGGAAAATATTTTTCTAAACAATTAGAAATCAGTCCTCCCGTGCGAAGCCGGGACGGGCTGCTAAAGAAATACAAATTTGTAACAGAGACAATTAAATTAGTTAACAAAATCGATAATAATATATAAAATAAAGTTTCTCATTTCACATTTGATTGAACGGAGTTTGTATGATCTCACAGCATCTGACGAGTGCCGACGATAGTTCCTACACTTTAGACGAGTTATTGTAGTCAGGAGGCTACGGATCCATATGAATTATTGAAGCCAGACAACTTTGTTGTGAATAGCTTTCATTACTGACATAAACTTATCTACGGAGCTCAGTTTCACTTGCTTAAATGAGATAACTTCGTAATAAACCGAAAATATATTTATGAAAATATTAGCTGCGGTTCCTTTAAAGATTTTTTAGGAAATCACCCTAATAATGTTGGTTTTGCTGGTGGAGATGATATGGAGTTTTCGAGATAGGCTATTCTAGTTGCGATTGGTTTAGTCTTTAGGAGGCTAAACATTTCACGAACTTTTATGTTTATAATTTTCAAACTATAATAGGGTTAATGCCAATGCAATTTGCTACAATTTTATTTTAAATATATGTTTGTTATTGTTTACATAGTTGCATTGTATTATTATAGAGTAGAGGCAGTGAGTACATATTCGTAACAGAGACTGCATTAAGATGTTAGATTGCTGTTACAGGGGAACGCCCAGTACCATCCTAACAATTTCCGCCACCAAAATGTAAACGCTCGTCATTATCTTGATATGTTTACCATTTATGTGGAGTGTAGGGTAGATTTGCTGACTTGGTCTGAGGTCCCAACCGTAAGATTCGCCATATTGTGCCAGATGGTCTATCTATCTACGCTGTGGATAGATAGACCGTCTGCATTCCTGTTTGACAGGGCGCAAAGGCGTGAATGGCTCGTCATTAGCAAGATTTAGAGGCAGTATAATGTAGTTCAGCAACTAATATACATATATTTGTACAACAAGCTAATATCTCGATAACTAAGAAGACCTACAGTTGCAGGACGTGCAGGTGGTATCTATATGGCCACTGACGTATCTTACCATCAGGGGAACCGTATGCTCATTCGCTGCTTTATCACTTCCAAAAAACACAGTGACGCATCAGTACCACCTGTGGTATCTTATGTATCAGCAGAGGCTTAAAAACATAGATAACATCTACAAAATATAGTATTGTACCTGTTCATCTAGTCTTAAAGCCAGGGCACCGTTAGTGTCTTTGCTGTGCCTAGTGTTGTAATCCATCAAGAAAAGTTACTTAAGCTTTATAATACATTTAATTTAAAGTAAGTAGGTACTGTAAGGGGTTAGATATTTGCGGTACTTGTACCGAACACGTCTCGCGGCCGTCGATGCACCTGGTGGTAAATAATTTACTAAACTATTAGCGTTGGAGTATATCAATAACAAAACGGTAACACTAGAGTTATGAAAATAGTATATTGTATAGTAGGAGGCTTTTTAGTACGGACTGATTTTCCAAATTATTATTGAATGCTTTTTTTAACAATGGTGTTACATTCAAAACCCCATTACCATCGTGCGAGTACTACTAGTGTGACGTTTATTGCAGGTCTTTTGTTTGTTTTTAATAATGCATTTACACATTTGTTATACAGATTCAGATTACAGTATTCCCAAAGATTTTACAAGTTATAGCGCGTCGACATTCTTATAAAACTACCACCGGGTCAGAATCAGAATGATGTACCTATCTATTAGTTTGTTTAAGCTGTGGCCCTAAAACGCTACTTTGTGGCGCACCGCAGTCATTAACAAATAATTTAAAGTATAGACCTATTTGCGGTTTCCACTTAATTTTGTCATCTCAACGCACTGCTTAATTTTTTTGTAAATTGCATTTAAACCAATCGATTGATTTTCAAGTTTTGTTGGCAACATTTTATGTGATACAAAATCAAATGCTTTGCTCATATCTAAAAATACAGAAACTGTATACTTTTTGCTATTTAGACATTCGGTTACATTTTGCACTTGTGTATAGAACTGCCTTTTCTAAATCCATGTTGATTATTTTTCCATAAGTTAAAATATAGTTAAATAGTTGGGAAGGTTTTCATGCATTATTTTTTTCTTAGAAATCTTAGAAATAACGAATTAAAGTTATAGGTCTGTAATTGTTCACATCACATGCATCAACTTTTTCAAATAATGACTTAACAGTAGACTACTTGGAACGCTCCGAATATTACCCTTTCAAAAATGATCAATTAGTTATATGGCAAAGAGTTTTGACATTAGGTACATTAGCAATATTTGATATTATTGTGCTTAGATTGTTAAAACCAGTTCTTCTTACGTTTTTCAAACTATGTATTACGATGATTGTTCATCTTTTTATAAACACCAGTATGTTTATAACACACATTTTAGTTATGATTAAACAAATTATGAAATTTGGTGCTGCTCGTAGAGCTAGTCTTGTTTTTATTACAAGATTTAGTATGGTTTATAAAGAACTCATTAAAATAACTAAAAATTGCTTGAATATTAGTACAGTCCAAGTTATTTATTTTCAGTTTTTCGATTTCTTCGTTAAGCATTTCATTTTGAAAACAGTTCCTAGTTAAATCTCACGATTCTTTGCATTTATTAACGACGCCTGTTTTCGAGATTCCGTTATTCATTTGGATACTAAATTCTTGTAACGAATGTAATTAATTTTATTACGCTTTTTGCTAGTAAGGAAATATCAATAATTTATATGTAACTAGCGTTTTGCCTTGCAGAACTTTAAAATAACCTTTTGTCTTTTATTAGCTTATTTGAAACTTTAATTAATTTTTTTGGAAAACATAATTAATTAAATAATCATCAAATCATCAAAGTATCAATTCATTAAACCCTTCTTCACAATTATTACTAACAAGAATTTTACTAAAACTTAAAGATGACAGGCAATCAAAAAACTTTTAAATATTTTCTTGTCCAAAAAGACGCTTTGTTTTAGACCAGAAGCTACGCTTCGGTTTATAGAGTGAGACTGGCTTAATATTATCTAGGTACTTATATACTTTGTGCAGTTTTATGGACCGATAAACCAAGGACATGAGTATCAAAAAAATATTATCTTAATTGCTAGCCACTACATCTCGACACGCATGTTTTCTAGTGGGTTTTAAAATATGGTGACACACATTATTATTTTATAAAATACTCGTACTTGTTAAATTTTTGTTAATGCTGGTAGATTGCAAAAGATACTTACAACTATTCATAAAATTTTCTAACAATACGAGTACTTCTAATTTGTCAGTAAATATCCCTACCTACATTTATACACACATAATATTATTAAATTATAGATTATTATCTTAACTGCACAGCACTCCAAAGAGGTCTATAATGAAGATCTTGACAGGCTTGTACAGGTGCCGCTAGAACGCTGGTTATGGCACGACAATTAAGTAGCTGTATCCATCAAGTTAAACGTTTTCTCTTCATATTTGACTAAATATGTTTAATAATTTAGGTTGTGGGTTGAAAAATGATTCAGAAGTCAAGCTTACATTTTCACTTGTATTATAAACATAAAAATGCACATTTGTATATTCTTACTTACTCTTCGTGTGGTAGCAATTCGAAAATTGAAAAATCGGATTAGCAGTAGAAAAAATCGCGATATTGTGGAGAATTCGTATTGGAGAATTTATAAGATAGGTATTACAGTCGTGTACTTCATTAAAATAATCTCTACAATAATTATTTATGACGTGAAAAAATTCAAAGCTCTGACTCCGACTTCATTAATTTTTGTTTACGCACTGATATTTCCGAAGACTTTAGTACTTAAAACTTTTTATTAAATGTGAAAAAGTTATGAGTGAAATCAAGTATTTCTTGCTTCGTTTGAAATGTGTACGTGTCCGTGGGCGGACAGAGAATTTACAAAATATCTCAAAGGAGGAGCATGAAATTGAACACAGTTAATGTTTAGGTGTATGGAACAAGACTGTGGAGAACAATATATCGAGCTTAAATAAGTAGGTATATAGATTTTGATATATTGTGGAGAAAAATATCTGTTGGTATTTTTTTTAAAAAAAAGTTGGAAGAAGTTTTTGCGTACCTACAAATTATATACAAATACTAAAATTCGGTTTCGTGATTTTACTACACGGTTATTTTAAAATGTTTAAGAAAATCTCACATTAATAAAAGAAATGTTAAACATATAAATGTTCTTAGCAATACTAATAATTTTATCCAACAAATTCCGTTGAAAATGGTTAATGATTTTGATAAAAAGCTTTGTAAATTTGTTATGTTCTAACTGTGCCGGCGACTTTTACCGTGTGAAATTTAACATTTGTTTTGTCTATTTAGTTAACTTAGATCTTTTCTAAAGTAAAAGTAGCTACCTTATCATATCAGCGATAGCTATATAGTGTGAAAGTGCCTTCCCCACCATTCCAACCGTTTCAGAGATTAGCCAGAACACACAGACATACAGACAAAATGTTTAAAAAGTAAAAAAGTAATTTTGGCATTACCGAACCGTACGGTAAAATTATTCCTTATTATGTAGTGAAAAGCGGTTATTTTAATTTACTCTAATTTCATATGTTGCAGTATCACTTAGAATGTAAGAGTATAGGTAAAATTTATTCTAGTTATGTTTAAAAAATCGATAGAGTTCCGGGCTTTTTATTAGTATTTTATACTCATCTTCATTTTGTGGTTTTACAATTACAATTGTGATTTTACAAAAATGTTTAATGGTGTATATATTCAACACATTATTTAATGGCAAAAGGCAGACTCCTGTGACCGGGGCGGGTGGCCAGTTATGTAACTCTACCAGCTAAATAACAGTATAGTCAGGATTGTACACAAAACTGGTTTAAATGTCTTTAAACTTCTCTTTTAGCTCGTCATATGTCTCTTCTGTTTTAAAATACCATTATTCTTCCTATTATTTAAATGCCTATATTCTTCCTGTTATGAGATATTACCTAGAATTGATTAGAGTTTAACAGAATGTATACTAGCTGTAAGTAAGTAGCGTTAATCATTTACATTTACTTAATCCACTTTTGAAGGAGTTTAAAATTTTACATTCACCTTATCTGTACGTGTATTTGTAAAAAAACGTCATCATTATATTTTAAAATAAATGCTGCAGTGCTAAGAATTTAATGTTATATAAATATTGAAAAACTGCAGGTGTCTATCCAAGAATTTGATATTTGTAAAAGTAACTTATGTGCCTATATTTAAATGAACCACTAAAACAATTTTTGGGGAGTTTATTTTGCCGTTTGTTCTCCAGAGTGGCAAGGTTTGGAAACGAAGTACGGTATATAGGATCAAACATAATCATAATGTAATTTTTTATGTATATAATAATTTTGTTTGAGACTACTACTAAGGAATCTAGATTCCTTATTCATAGGTTTAAGATGAAAATTCTTGCATAGGTACGATAATACAACTTTTTAACAATAAGTATCTGTGTTAAAATTAACAATTTTCTTTTATTTAATTTATGAGTTTAAAATATACCCGAGCACTACTTAACAGATATAAGATGCTTGAAAACGGGTGTTTGGTAAAAACCTTTAGAGGGTGAAATGGGTTGTTACGCTTAATATGAAAGTACGGTAAATTCGAAGTTTGCCGATCGCGGAGAAAATTAGAACGCGGGCAGATCATAGACATAGGATTCTTCGATTTTGACATCTCGAATTCCCGGAAGAGTTTTAACTCTTCTTTAGAACTTGACACGCGGGACAAACCGCGGGAAACATCATGTATTTCATATGATAAGGTAATATCTATTGCGCGTAGAGAACTGTGTCATATCCAATTTGCTAATATACATATTTATGTATTTGGAGAAAACTGAGAAGTAATTGTGTATTATCTCTGAAGAGATAACCAAACTAGCATCTAGAGCTGCAATAAAAGTGATGTCCTTTATTCATGAGTGTTTATTCACGGGAGAAATTAGTTTGTTCGGAGTGTAAGCAAAGTTTACGACAGTAATTAAGGTAACTTAGGTAGTCTGAAAGCTCTCCCTCTTCGCCTGCACTTAGTAATTAGTTGACATGGGCTGGTGGAACTGGGGAACAACAATTCGCACGAGACAACTTTTGAGGTGCAACTTTCCCTTAGTTTGGTTTTAAAACATTGTATAATTAAAACATAGATATTAATTACGTACGGACAACGCGCAGTTCGAAACTTCTATTTTCTTATGCTAGATACTACAGTTCTTGCAACTTACAAATACCTAATATGTGTCACATAACATCATAATATCTGGCGAGATTGTAAATTGCCAAAACATTGTGAACTATAGGTAGCAAATCTTTTATAATGTTACTTGTTTTTAATGAAGTTTACAAATTGGCCGTGACAAACCATTAAATTGTAAACCGTCTTGGATTGATCGGTATTGGCAACAGCTCATGCTGTAGCATAGAGTTCCAAAACAGGGGATTTGAATAAAGCTATTTATCTGTGTTCAATAGGTACTTAATAATATTTACAGATGTTACCTTATCATTTTACCTTTTATGAAACTTGAAACCCTAAAAATAACTTTGGTTTTGTTTACCGGCTAACGAATGACAGCCTAAAGAGCATTCACGTTGGGCCATCATGCATAACGCATAGTCCAGTCTAGTGTTCTAGGAGAACAGGATAGCTTGTAGGAAGAGAATAGGATAACTTGTAGACTTGCACAATAGACCTAACACCCCGGCCACGGGACAGTGATGACCTACAATATCAACCATCTATAGGCCACGGTTATCTCTTACAATCAGGAGAGCAGTGTGCTTGTCCATTATATTATCACATCAAAATTAAACATCATGATTTAAACTGAAATAATAAATACTAAGTAGCTGGTAGACTCGCACAGTAAAACGTCAGTGTTGTTTAAATAAATACTCACGTTTAACTTAGGAATAAAAACCGCGACTATAGGAATCGTATTTAACGTGTAACTACTCGTAATATAAAAAAATAGAAATGATTTACGTCTATGAAGAGAGCGTCGGGTTGTAGTGAATAAACAATTTCCTTTGATGTTACTGACAGTTGCCGCCTCTGGTCTCCTCTCGCAGGAATAATATTGCTAATAGAATTCTAACTAGCACTTAGTTGTGAATGCTTGGTCCAGGAAACTATATCACTAGTAAGAATATTGAAAAATATTTTTATAATTCATTTCTCAACATATTTTTTTAATATGAAAATAAATAGAATAATGTTAGCGTCTACCTGCGTAATGGAAAACTAGAGAAGAATACCAACAAAAAGAGCTTTATCTGTCTTTATATTTGTACGACCATATCGCAACTATTTTACGATTTTGTAACAAAAGAATAACTAGTGTTAGATTATAGTCTGTCTCGCGAGATCGTAAAATGTCTGATTATGGTAACGATGCACTCTAGCAACATGTAGCGTATTATTTTTCGACAGTTCGTAATTATTGGTCCATGCCGAACCTTCAAACTACAGAGTTTAAACTCTTTTAGATTTTGATTACTTATGAAATTGTTAAACGCTCCTGATAATAACAATTATTAGTGTCGTTGCATAGTTACAGTTGAAAAACAAACAGGAGTTAAATAGTTTAACTTATCACTACAACTTCACTTTTTTGATTATTCGTTGCCCAAACTTTAGTAAGTCGTCTTTGTAATATTTAACAATATTGTCATTTTCACTTGCATGAATGTAATATAACTGTTTGCTTCTGAAAAATTGCAAACTATCGAAAAATAATACCTTAAAATGTAAATGATTTGGTACAAATCATAATTTTCGATAGTTCAAATTCTTCCGAGACAATTGATAAACACAGAAAACAAAATAAATTGTTTTTTAATCTTACGAGACACATGAGTATACCTATATATATAAAACAGAGAAGTTACTACATAGTTTATAAGTCAAGACCAATGATCTCTCATAATTTTGCACACGTCTTCGGACAGAATATCACAATATTTATTTAAATATGAAAATATATACTTTAGAGTACGTTTACCTAAATGACACAAAACGAGCATTATGACCAACGCCGGTGCAGCTAGTGTTACAAACCCTATCTCAAACACCAAATATCTATCACAATTCACAGATGTTAGTCATGTGTAAAACGGTACTACAAAGTGTAGTGCAACATCTGACATCACTTTTTAAAAATATCATCACATTTTACTCATCACGTCACTTACACGAAATAACGTCTCATCACTCCTGTAATGTAAGATACATTGCGTTGCGGGTTGCTTGTAATGTAAAATACAACAAACAAAATAAATTAAGGAGCGCTTTATTTGTTTAAATCTGATTACTCCCTGAATATTTAGCATTACTTGCGACTTTTTTTCCATTAATGTGTAGGTTCTGTTAACTAAAAATACTATTAATAATCTATTAATTAAAATTTTTAACTAACTATAGGTTGGAATTTGAGGGATGTAAAGTTGAGTATACTGGACAGACTGGAAGGTCTTTTTCAGTAAGAATAAAAGAACACGTAAGAAATTGGCGTACTGGTAAAGGGGAGTCTACATTTACATTATTTACATTATTGTAATAAAGGTAGAAGGCTAAATGCTTTAGAAGCCTTAGAAATTAATAAAAGAAAAAATAATCCACAATTATTAAATGACCATCCCCCCTATTAAAATTTTCTAGTAATTTAATATAATCTAATAAGTAATATAATTTTTTGCCATAAATTAATAATGTTTCTTTTACTTTTACTATTTTATAATTGCTTTATTGACTGCTTACTGCTAATTTTATATTGATATATCCTTTAATGTTTATTTTAATTTATTTTTATGTTGGATATTTTTTCGTACATAATTATATAATTTAAATTTTAATGATTAATTATATAATTAATTACTTATGTTTTATTTTGACATTTAAATTTAATTTAATATTACCTTTTTAATTTTGACATGGACATTTATTATTTTTTCTTTTATTTTTCTTTTATTCAACTGACTTAAGCATAAATAATTAAGTTTTGCATAATATGTATAAAACAGCAAATTTAATTTAGTAATTAATTAATAAAATGGAGGTATTTAACATGTTATTTATTATTATTTTCTCAAATAGTATTAATTTCCCGATTCAGTGGGGAAAAAATCAATAGCTTGCAACTCCATTGTATAACGTATTAAAGTTTTTTGTATCTACCCACTATGAAATGAATTTATGTTATTAATCAAAATTATTGTTTAGTAGTTTAAGTTCTAGCCCTGATGATGCTGTCATAAGCGAAGCTGGCAGGCTATTTATAAAATAACAAATTATAAGTGATACGAAAAAAAGTACAAGTGTTTCTTCATCAAAAATATGAAAATCATAACTTTTGTCTCATTTTTTATGATATTGGAGGGCAAGCAGGCAGATGAATTTTCTGAAGGGAAATTTACGACGCTTAAAGACAACAAAGGTGGTAATGGTGCATTGTCAACTAAGTTCTACTAGTAGTACTGCTACTAGTACTGGCTACGTTATCTTCTGAACTGGAACACATCAACGGCAACCTCTGGCGTTATGGCGTCTGGAGTATGTAAGGCGATGGTACCGATCCGGGCGAATCAAAGCGAAAGTCACATTGTTAGTAACGATAAGCCTATGATAACCTGGCACATAGGCTCACGGTGTAATCTGCAAAGGAGCCCGGACCAACACGGGGAAACATTACTTGCCTAGTAATATATCAATGTAAAATATATATACATATATGAATCGAATTGTTATTTATAAATTTTGGTTATGGATAAATAAAATAAATATGTTTTATTTAATATTTGAAACGCTACAACAACGCTTAGGGTTCTCGTCTAAATCTGCTGTTTCGTGGCAAATGGACTCAAAAATCTCAAAACTTTGATGTAAATTTCTAAATATAATATATTTTCTAACAATTATACAACAACTGCAATATTGGACCTAGCCAATCTACTGTATTAAAGTGTACAATATTTTAGTAGCTTACTCAACCTCCGCGCGTTACAGTCTTCGTGGAAATTGAATACACAAATACTTACATATCTTAATAATAGTTTTACTGCGAACTAAATATAGTCAACAAATAAGTAATTTTTTACGATGAACAAAATGAAGTGACAGTGCAAGCAACCGGTAGCCAGTGTCTTGTGGGAAAGTTTTCTCATAGAGAAATGCTTCGCTACTGTAACTTTAGCTAGAACATATTTCATAATGTTTGTCGTTGTACGCCGACTGTGAACGTCCTGAAAATGTTAAGTCGGTGGAAGAGTAAAGATAAATCCGACAAAACTTCAAAGTCGTCCAGTTCCGGCGGCAAGAAGAAAAGAAAGGGCCGAGACAATGGTGAGTCGATGTAGCCGAACCGTAGTGATGCTTGTTAGCCATTGCACATATTCATTACCACTTTGCTTTCTGCTTACGTTTTATTTTATATACCTATGTCCTGAAATCGACGTCGTCTTCCGCGTATTCAAAGCAAAGCGAGTTGTACATTTTCGTGTGAAACTGTTGTATTGTTATTTTATAATTATTGCTCAGCCGTCCGCGTCGTGGTGTCACGGATTTTTATTTCATTTAGCAATGTCACGACCCACATCGCGGAATAAATGCCAACTCGTTCGTATGAAGCACTCAATATCAATATAAAATGTTTTAAACATAAAATTTGAGTTATATCGAAATTTCAAACCGATTTTCTGAGTTAATTAAAATCCTATCTGAGATTAATTAGATTTTATCCTTCAGTAACTTTTCTGCGAAGTCCTGTGTACTCGATGTCTAAAGATATTCGTAGTTCCGTTGTCATCCAAAGTCCAGATCAAACGAGAACAAGCGACACTATTGTACATAACAACGCGTAAAATACGAGTAACTTTGTGCGTAAATTTTTTTTGCTTTTTTATAGCTTATAATTAATGAGGATTTTTCAAAGCATCAATAAATATCCAATCTAAAAAGTTGTGTTACAATTATACTTATAACTCGAGAACTGCCGTATTGATTTTAAAACTATGTTATGGATTCCTTTTAGCCGTAGATAGCAAAATAGCTATTAAAACATTTAATAATCTCAGAGAAAACAATTTACTTAGCTTTCAACATTAAGAAAGTTATATTCACACTAGCTGTCCCGGCGAACTTCGTTCCACCCGTTCTGTTTGCATGGGAAAACTTAAAATGTTATTTTTCCTAGTTTTCTAGCTGCTTTCCTTTTTTCGTAACATTTAAACCTTCCCTGGACTTCTACAAATAATTCAAAATCAAAATTAGCCAAATCGGTCCAGCTGTTCTCGAGTTTTAGCGAGACTAGCGAACAGCAATTTATTTTTATATATAAGATTAAGGTTTAAACTCGTACTTCAATATACTTCCCATAGCAATTTGAGCTACATTTGCTTTAGGTGTTTTAATTTTTAGCACTTTATTTATGATATTTTGTATTCAACATGTAGAATGTTATTAATTAAAAAAATATAATTAAGTAACTATTATTTTCAATATTCATTTTTCTGCTTTAACACACATTAAGTTCTTTGTTCTTTTTTTGAATCCTTGTAGAAATCTGTCTTAAACTGTTATCTCTTTTATAATGCTGGGTTATATTTAAGTAAAAGCGTTATTTATAGCTTTTGTATGTACCTTTTCTTTATTTTTGCAAGATTTTTGACAAGAATAAAAGTTGTATTGAATTATTGTAATATGGATATAGCGATATCTGTACTAATTAAAAGGAAAATGAGCAAACTTCTAATTTGTCGAAATCTAGTCAGCTAATTATATGATAATGTGGTTTAGACTTTCAAGTATAGTTCTGACAGTACCAATTAACTTGCCTTGTGTGCATTACATTTTGATCCGGACATTGTAAGAGATAACCGTGACCTAGAGACACCATTGATGTTGCAGGCGCGTCGCTATCCAGTCGCCGGAACACTATGCCGATTTGTACAAGTCTACCGATTACCCTACCCCTCGGCCCAGAACATGAGAAAGTCACTATGGCGGCAGGAATAGGTAAGACGGTGGAGCCCTACTTGCACAGCACACTTCCACCAGTGGTCTTGTTAGTGATGACTTGTATTTTAACTGGTGCTTGCCACTTACAAGCTGCTTGGCAGAGGGGCAGATGGTCTATTCTACTCAGAAGACCGTGGCTAGATGGTAAAGTTTTGCCATAATTTAAATGTAGTTAAACCAGACGCTAAACATTTTCCCCCTTCCTATTGCCCCTTCGATAGGCATGATGTAGCATAATATTGTTGCCATCAGGAAATTCGTGTTGCCATTAGATGTTTTTGTAATTTTTGGGCTCTACATCATCCGAGCTGCAAACACTGGTCACAGTTCTTTTTTCTTTCTTTCTTTAGGTTTTAGCAATCTCGTTAGTATTTTGCCATTAGTCAAGTAGAAATTTGCATCAAATTTTATATTTGTTTTTTATCAATTATCTTAGTCATCAGTCATAAGTCGTCAGTATGTTATGTCAGGCTCTTGGGTAAAGCGGTGTCCTTTTTACACAAGCTCACATAATGAGATTTGGCGGCAACGAGGAAATATACGATACGCTAATTTCTTCATGATTATTTCATTTGTGCACTTTCACTTAACAAAATTGTACAAACTGCCACCAAAATTGACTAATTTCATTCAATATTAACACGAAATTCAATAATTGAGAGATATGCACCGATTGAGTCAGTTCGGTCTTCTGCAATGACTGGCACATGAAAAATTGCTAGAAGAGCTGTACAATGCAAATGTGGATGGTGGAAGGTACCCGGGGAGACCAAGGTTAACAGTCTCAAATTCAAATTACCAAATAATAATGTTCCGAAAGAGAACCCTAAGGAGTTCAGGCATTTTTTGATTTTTGTTTAAAAGTGTGAAACTTTCGTTACTTAGTGGTTAATTATTTTAAAAAATATGTAATTTAATATAAGTTGTTTGTTTCAGAAGAAGACTGGCAAGGGGATCCTAGAATTGACGGTACGTGATTTCTTGGTTTTATAGTTACATTATTTATTTTATGTCATAGGTCAGCGAACAAGCACACGGGTCTCCTGATGCTAAGAGACAACCGTGGCCTATAGACACCATAGATGTAACAGATGCGTCGCTGTCCTGAGGCCGGCATGGAAGCCCTGTAGCGAAAGTCTACCGACTGACACGATAATGTTAATGTACAGTAGTCTAATTTAGCTCTGCTTCTGAAATAAATACTACCGAGGTGTGCGTCAATACGCGATAGCGTCACGCGCCTTCAGCGTTGTTTGATCGTAAATGTCGTAGTTTTTAAAACAAATAAAAATCGTTTAATGCATAGTAAATATTCAACAAAAATGCATACGGTTTCTGATTACCAAATTTCATAAAAATCCGTCCTTATCAGCTCCAGTGAAGACCAAAAGCAGCGCGAGATAGTATTTATAATTATTCTTAGCCATATCGTTAAAATTTTTGCTTAAATTAATAAGTGCTAACCTAGTAGTAAATAAATTTTCTACGAATTTATATGTTAAAATATATAAATAACAAAAATAAAAAAATACAATATATTTAATTAAGTTAGATATATGCACACCACAATGTGGTAGAATATGTTGGTATGAATAAGTATTCTGTAACAACTTTTAGACACACATATTCCGCAAACAAATTCGAGTAAATTTCATTTCATTTCATTACGTACATTGAATTATTAAACCAAAATAATATTCACAAATATCTAGCTTACCTATTGGTCTCAAAATAATAAAAAAAGCTGTTACATCTATCGTTATACTATTGTAAGAAAGTGAAAAAACTACGAAACTAAATGCACTCGACTATATGGTAGCGTAAACTTATAAATCAGTTTTTTTCGCAGTCTGAAACACGACGCGACGTTAATATCGTTTGAAACTCAATTTGTAACACAAGTAAATATCATTACGAATATCACATGAAAGAGGTTTACAAAAGGTCGGGTGGTTTCACCGGGACAAAGTGTCGTTGAATGCTATCTCAACGATCCTGTTATCTTGCAAACGATAAGAACTCTGACAAAGTGGGGTTTGACTGATTCCCTCGTTCTCGTCACAAATATAATTATCACAAAAATATGGTATGGCTTTTCAATTTATATTTATAAATACTTAGCGTCCGTGTCGACAACAGAAGAGGAAAATTCATACATTTAAATGTTCGCGTTATCTGTAAACGTAACAGCTTAAGGAGCTTTGGGGCTTATATGTTTTGGTTCTTTTATATTTTAATGAAATGAAATGAAATGAAAATTATTTATTTGCGGAATATGTGTGTTAAAAAGTTGTTATAAAGATATTTAAGAATACAACATATTCTACCACATTATGGTGTGCAAATATTTAGTTAATTTTAAAAAGTTACATATTTCTATAAAAATGTACATTTAAATCACAGCCCTTATTTACATTTTAATAAACATTTTATTTATTTATGAACATAAGTTTCATAATTTGTTATAAATTAATTTAAAGGTAGATTAATTTTTAGTCCTATCTACCGTACACTACCACCGTTTCCAAACCTAGCCCGTCGGGAGAAGAAACGGCGAAACAAACTCCCCGGCAACCATGATTTTATTACTTAAATTAGGCTTAAATTTATTAAAAATAAATAAATATATATAATATGTCTTCTCTAATAGCAAATCAAATACCTTCTTTCGAAATCTTTTTACTGGAAGTGATTTCAGACTTTCAGGAATTTGGA
>NJDC01000121.1:114657-124914 GCA_002245475.1 Calephelis virginiensis
AGATTAAATTTAAGATTATTCTCATTTAACCAATCTGCTACTTTGATTAAAGTTTTAGTTGTTTCTGTGACTAGATCATTTTTGTTTTCGCACTTAATGAGAAGAGTTGTATCATCAGCAAATAAGATAGAATCATGACTGATAGCATCAGGCAGATCATTTATGTAAATTTGTTTTGTTGTTTTTATTTTGTTTATTGTTTAATATCCGGTTCATTTATTGAAGACATGAGTTGTTTTGCTTAAGCTTGATTCGCAAGCTGCACAACAAGTCCACATAGCCGCGACAAAAGCTGGTCAAGTAGTGTTTACGTGAGAATCCGTTTTTTCTTTTATCGAGATGGCTGCCACGAACGCACATGAGTTTCTATTCTGCTGTAACGCCAAGATCAAGACGTAAGCCAGTTTTCCTACAGAACGCTTACACTGTTTCACGTCATTGTGGTGGCAGGAACAGGTACGGCCGAAAGCGATCCGCAGTCTTGTCGATAATGACCTATGTTTCAACCTGAGCTCGCCTCTTACGAGCTGCCTCAACTCTTCTGTTCGTGTCTTATATACGACTGGTTAGAACTTTCGCGATGCCCGTTTTCGGAGCCATATAACCTTATTTTTATTACTTTAGTTTATAAATGGGCAATTAACAGATGTCGGTACATCTCAACATTTACAAAGGATATTAGATTTTTGGTTTGTTACAAAGTACAATTATGGTTTCTTGATAACTTCTCCCATTGTCCGCTATGTGACCCTGAAACGAAACGTATATTTTTAACGTAGACGTTATTTTTTTACGTTTTAAAATATAGGAGAGACAGGTACAGTCTCGAAACTCTTTCCGTGATAAAATTATTTTATATTGCCAAAATCAATTTGAAATTATTGCCAATGAAAGTGACAAAAATTATATAAATAAGTCACAAAGTTGTATTGATTTGTTTGCTATTTAATTCGTAAGCTCGTGCTGAAACTTCATGGAAAAGTATAAGTAGCGTTTTCAGAAAATAAATTTGTTGTGAAGAAAATGTTATTTACTTTTTAAGCGGCGAGTATTACAAACTTTTTTGTCGTTATAAAAGTACGGTTCTCTTTATTTGATTTCCTCGTGTTATATCTTTTCTATCCGGTTCACAACATTATGATACTAACATTGAAATAATGTAAATTTAGTAAATTATATATAAAAATAATAGTAAATCAAATATTAAATATTAATAAAATTATTAATTAAATATTTTTTTATACGTATTGCAGTCTAATTTTTCACAAGTACATCCTACTCGTATACATAAAATATTACAAATTGCATTACAAATCGAGGTGCGGTTTGAATCGGTTACACTAATTCATGTTCGTCTTTCAAATACTCTGCTAACATTTTATAGGTTTTTTTAAAGGGAGATATCCTTAATATTAATATGTGTTCATGTAGTGTTTGAGGCAGGTGTGCAGGACCTGGTTTAAAGACAAGATGCTGGTTACGTCCTTAACGATGTGAATGATAACGAAAGAAATCTAATACAATTTACTTTAAAACGAATACTGTACACAACATACACATCAGATTGTTATATAAGCGCTGTATGTTTACAGTACAATTGTGTGAACACTCACTGCATCAGGAGTGCACCGAGCCATTGTTTTTGTATGAAAGTTTAGAATTACAGTATATTTCGCCCGAAGAGCTTGTGTTGCCGAATCTACTTCCGCGGCTAAATTTACGGAGGAACGACATTAGAGCATACATTTCCATGTAGTATTGACGAAACAGTATCGCAGCCGGTAGTTTATGGCCTATATCGAGATATTTTTAGACAAGAACCTCTATCGATCGGTGTCAGCGACCTTACTGCATTTTGGGAATCGCTTGAGTTGGGCCAACCGCTGACGTATTTTTTGGCGGCAGTATTTTTACATTATGTGGCTTTGAACTTCGATATTAACCGGATATTTAAAATCATTAAGTGGTAGTAAAATTACTGTTGTAATTTTTGTTTACAAATGCTAAGCTCAAGCGCGGTCGTGGACGAGATGGACGATTATTTGCCTTAAATTGTGATTTTAATTATCTGTGAATATTTATTTTAAAATAAAACTAATCGTTTCAACGGAGACCACGTTACTGATTCTGTGATTTTGAACATTTTACTAGTAAGTACATTTTATACTTTAAAGAAAATATTATTTTGATACGCTAAATGTCCATATAAATTATAATGCACCTAGAGGCAGTAGCTTGTATTCGTTTAAGATAGAAGAGAACATATCATCTCAATGAAAACTTTAAGAAGATAAATTAGTTCAAAACAATACATGTCATAAAAAACTTTTAAAACATACAGTTACGTATATCTCCATTTTGTTTTACTTCAAGATCTTTTTATCCCAAACGTCCACATCAAGGCGAAGACCACACATATCTCCCAGCTATAAATATTTGTTATAGACCTGTGATACACCTGACGAATTGCACCGCTCGACATTTATTCTGACCCAAATTGATGAACTCCATTCTTTTTTTTAATGACTAATTTGTTCCTCATCGCGAGGTTTTAACAACTTCACCGAGCTATACCTCGATCTCGTAAAATCACTCTACTGCATATTAGTTTACATACAAAAAAGTTAAACATCTTTAGTTTTCAAACAAAACTCTAGTGCAGCGGTCGGCAACCTTTTGGCAGACAAGGGCCACAAGACGGCAAATTAAACTAAAGGTGGGCCACACTTGTAATATTTACCCTAGAAACCAAATATACCTACGTATAATTGGCCACGTCCCATAGAAAAAATGAAAATGGGCGGACATTCACGGGCCGCAAGTAAGACTTCGGCAGGCCGCATGCGGCCCGCGGGCTGCGGGGTGCCGACCGCTGCTCTAGTGTATAAGTTTATTTCTATATCAATATTATGCTTTGTTTTGTGCTGAGAAAAATAAATATTGTAGTTTTATAAATGTGAATTGATGACGAATGAATGACATACAAAACTTGGAATTTCACTCGATCCTAAAAATATAGGAAAACAATGAATTTTTAATACTTGATAGGTTTTATTTGAATCATAGACAAAGTTACAAAAATTACATTTAAATAGATATGTTTTGAAGGAAATTCAATAGCTACGTTTTAGCACACGTATTGTTACATTTTATAACTAAATTGCCGCGCGGTAGTTGACGTAGAGTGTACTGCCCACCTCGCTTGAATATCCTAGAATTTTCCCCCGTGTTCGAATCCGTAGAGTAGAATAGACCATCTGCTTCTCTACCAGATAGCTTGTAACAGGCGAGCGCAGGTCATTATATAGGTAATTGCCAACAAGGCCGCTGGTGCTAGAGTGCTGTGTAGCCTTTTTTCAAATTTTTTTTAGATATTCCTGTCTCCAAAATAACTCTGTAGGTCTAGGAGGGTAGGGCTGCCGATAGACTTGCGCAACATGCCTTCCATCTCAGCTCCAAGACAGCCTGTAACATCTATGGTATCTATAGGCCACGGTTGTCCGTCAGGAGAGTCGTGTGCATGTTCGCTTACTTCTAAAAAAGAAGAAAAAATGAGTGTTCTTGATGTGAAACTTTGTTACTGAAATTAATTAATAAAATGCATCATAAGCTAAGGGTTACTGTCAATAGAATACATTGTTTTTATCTATTTATCTATGTTTAAAAGTTAAGGTATGAAAAGTTAAGTACCTACAGTCGAAGAAGATTAGAACCTGGAAGCTTCTTGGCATAGTCCCATCTACTTATGAAAAGTCGAAATTGGAAATAAACTTCTATTTCGTAAAACGTCGACGTCCCGATGTCAGTTTCTGTAGACTGTAGAATGAAATTCCCACAACTATGTAGGTATGTTTTTTTTGAAGTGAACTTCTTTAGCAGCGTTACGCACTTTTTTTAAAAATGGGTAAAAACTTTTAAATTCGTGTCAAATCGTCAGATCGTAAGACGGCACAGGGCGTATGTGAGAATAAGACGGCGCGAGATCTAAAATAAAACGTAGATTCATTGCTGTTTTTGTATTGCTTAGATATTTCCGAAGAGTATAGGATTCGCAATGGATAACACGCCGCAATATACCTACGATTTTACATTCTCACAAAATGATAGCAGATACGTTTAATATCAACAGACATTGCTCTCTTTGTTCCATTTTGAAAATAAGCTTAATGGGTAGATGAGTAACGTTCGTTATTCAGATAATATGACGACGCTCCTAGCCGTCAGGTAATACCTAGTCTTACTTTAAAATAATAATTGAGCATAAATGATAGTACTTTCAAAACGTTAATATTCAAGTTTTCACTTCTGCCGGCACTCCCGGAGTGCAACCCGTCTTTTTTTATTTGGTTATTATTATCGCTATATCTCAGGTAAAAATTTCAATCAAAAAACCAAACTTCACATTGGCGACGCTTTTCAATAAAGAAATAAGTTATTTACACTGTACAATTAATTAATATAATATGTATAATAATAAATTAATGTAATATGTATAATTGTATATTTAGTTATCTTTTTAAAAATATCCAAAATGAGGAGATATTACTTGTAGGGACATTAGTTAATAAAAAAAAAACAATGAACAAAAATATCAAACACATGTTTGAAATGACAACTAATTTGAAATATTGACAAAACATATAAGGTTTTATATTACATATTTTGATAATTTACGCCTTCCAAAATTCGTATTAAGTTCTTAGGGTCATAACGCACAGAGACGCCATGGCGACGTGGCCAGCGACGTCGCCAACTAGTTCGTATTGAGATGTATGACGGCTAACGTACTTGGCGATCGAATGGCGACGCTTTAGCGACGCAGGAATGCTAGACCTGGCCATTGCAACGTCGCTGGCCACGTCGCATTGGCGTCCCGGTGAGTTACGCTATTTAAAAAAATGTGTCTTCGCGCTCATATCCCCGAAGATGTAGGCAGAGGAACAACTAGAACATTCACGACGACTAGCCGAAGACACAAGTTCCACAAATTAATAAGTGAAAATCCTGCTGCCAACCGGGCAATTTTCAAAAATCCGATCCCGGCAACTTTATTTTTATTCGGAAATTGAAAATACACTTTACATATTTTTTGTAGGCCAACCCGGGGCTCGAACCCGGGGCCTCAAGAAGTCAAGTCCTACGCTGGACCACAATACGTCAGAGGCGATTATTTTTTTATTTTGCTCTATCCGTTTTAGATCCAAACCTAACAAATAACTTTCAAAACAACACAATCTCTATACAAACAGAAAATCATCTTTTTAACTAACGTTATATTATAGAGGGGTGAATCTACCCTACAAAAAATTAGTTCCTTTGTTTATGCTGATTTAAAATTGGAAATTATTATGTACAATTTGTATTCTAGGACTTGTTTTTTTTTTAATATTTGCATAAGCAATTGTACTTAGATAGCCGCTGTGCAAAAAAATCATCTTAAATAAAAAAAATCAAAATCAAAATATTTTATATGCATTACAATATGAGTGTTACAAATTTATGTTTTTACAAAATATTATGAGTGTTACAAATTTATGTTTTTACAAAATATGTTAAGTCCTAACATATTCTACTACGTACCTACCTATTCTCTATTTTGTGCTGCCACTATTAACTCATCGCAGACATCATCTCAAAATGACTCTGCCGATGTTCGTCACGTTTCGGCGTAAGAAACCACTGTTCACTTGTACCATTCAACTACTTTTTGCTATTCCATTTGATTGGCTTATAACGTTTGTTTCCCACTCGTACTAAATTAGGTGGGTATGTCTAATGTCTATAAAGTGTATTTAAAATAAATTGTATTTTAAGCTACTTTTTGTCCCTGTGTACCTAGAGCCCCCGGCGTTGCAGTTGTTTAAAGGCGACAGTCACTATTCAGAACCAAATTAACTGCCTTTCATTTCATATTGATAAAAATATCCTTTAAAACGCAGGAAGGTCCGTTGGCAACAGCTAGTCAATCAGTAAAGTACAATTTCCCCGTAGCTGAATATTTAAAAACGTTAAAAACGAGTACCCGCTAATCCGATCAGCTCGCCGCAGTAATTGCCTCGTGATTACGCGGGCGTCAAAATATCGGTAAACCAATATCCCACTAATAACTCGTTAACTTGTATCGAGTGGTAAGCGAACCTCTAAACTTTCAGCACTCGCAAGTTTGCCCACCATTCTCGTTACGAAAACTCCGTCGTACGCTAGAGTACTTCTTAAGTGCTAATAATCTGGATTGAATATTCTTGTATTTAATAATTAATCGTCACCAGGCATTGTTGTTTTGTCATCAAAGTGATACCGATATTTTGAAACTGCTCGAAGAAGTACTGGATTAACCTTGCATATTCCGCGACTTTAACGCTACAGTATTGCGCGGATCCGCGTACCGGCATACAAAGGATTAAATTTTAAATATAACTCTCTGTTTGGTAGTTATTGACCTGTAGCTATCCTCAATAGTTAACTTAGAAAACTTAATTAGATAAGGCATGTACAATTATTGTTAAAAAGTGCACATATGCTGGAACAAACGCCGACAGTGTCAGTGTCAACTTTACTATGTACAGGTTTTTGAAACACTCCCAAGCCCTAAATGTGTTTGGAAAATGTCAACAAAGCATATTGTGCTTGTCCCCTTATCATGAAAAAAAATAAACTGATCAAATTTTTTTCAAATGACTGAAGATTTTGATTAAATTGAAAGATAAATGGAAATATATTGCGTGGGTTCGCGCGTTAGTTAGTCTATACATATCAAAAAATCAAAAAGCGTTGACCATAAATAAATAATACATACATAGAAATATACATACATATCTTCACGCCAAGTGCCTTACGAGGCAGGGCAGAGAGTATCGAGTGCCAGACCTCATGATCCTGACAAACCTGTCTGGCTTCCTTCACGTTCATTACCCTTTTTATACAAATACGCTGGTTTCGGAGACTCTTGATACCAGCCTCGGATAATATCCAAGTGAACTGATCGGGGAATGTCAACCTTGGTCTCCCCGGGTACCTACATCTATCCACATTCGCATTGTACATCTGCTTTGTCAATCTTTCATCTGTCATTCTTTCCACATGACCGAACCATCGGAGCATGTCCTTTCGCATTTTAACACCAACACTTTCTCTCAATCCCACTCTTTCTCGAATCTCACTGGAACGAATGCGGTCAGCGAGCGTTACATCACAGATTTTTCGTAGCACTCTTATTTTAACCGCATTTATCCTACTTTCTTGCTTTTTCTGACATACCCAACTCTCGCTTCCATACAATAACGTTGGGATAAGCACAGAATTATGCAAAGCGAGTCTATCTTTTAGACTCTTATATAGACTTTTATTTAGACTAAATAAATGATATGTTGTATCCTGGATACAATATTTTTAATTGTTTAAAATTTTTTTTGTTTTTTTTTCTAGTATCCAGTCCCGTGAAAACAACTGGAACAACTGTTTATACCTGGCAACTCAAAGAAATATACCTACATACAATTAAAATAACAGGCAACTCAACTTCTGCACATTTTAAACGTCTTATACTAGTCGATATATATATTTTTTTTTATAATATGCAATTTTAATAATGCACAATTTAATAAAAACATTAAAAAAATAATTATTCTGTACAGTATTTTTAGGTAACCCATTTTTAATATATTTTCTGTTATGAATTTATTATTTATCATTTGGTTTCATCCTATGATCAGCTCGGTGAAGGTCGACTATGTTTCGGATCTTAGACTATCTGCACAAATAATTGTTTCGAATTAAGGAAATAAATATAATTTCGAGTATCAAGCCACTGGCATGGGCGAACTAGTGTAATACTCGTAACTCGTACTCGTAACATCGCGTTGGAATTTATTCCAACTATTTATTATTATATATATGATTATATTTAGTGTTGGAATTTTTCGTAGCAAACGACGAGGATTCGTAAATCATAGCAGAAATGGCTAGCTTTGATATAGGGTAATAGCATATCTAGGAGGCTTACTTCATTACGTCCGCTTTGTAACTTAGTATTCGACTTAGATGGGAATATCCTGAAATGTTCTATGAAAACATCGTGCCTCGTCAGATGTCACTGCATACCTGCTTGTAATAAGTTGCTTTTTTTTACATGACAAATTCAACTTTCTTTCGTAGAATCCGTTTTATGTATATTTCATTGGATAAATGTCCGGATACTTTAGGGCTCCTTTACGGGGTTTTTCTTCCCGTGTTAGTCCGTGCCCGCTGAGTACTGTAATAGACCACCTGCCTGTAAATGGCGAACACAGATAAAACTATAGGTAGTTACCAACAAGACTACTGATCGTAGAGTGCTGTGTATCAACTTGCCCGGGACCCACCATCTTACCTGATCCTGCTGCCATAACGAGACTGTCATGTTCCATCCTGCCCCAGGACGCGACGCACCTGTAACATCTATGGTGTCTATAGGCCACGGTTGTCTCTTACCTACAGGAGATCCGTGTGCTTGTTCGCTGACCTCTGACATGAAAAAAAACTTTAGGTCTTTATTAAAGAACAATCCAACTTCCCTCTAATCAGGTTCAAAGGATAATATTTCTCGTCATGGTCTGGATCCTTGAGTAGCATTAGACCTTCCGTGTGACAGTTCGTAAAAGGTTAATCAAATGGGTTATCATTGTTGAAATCAATGGCGGTAAAGTGGTGTGGTGCAACATACTCCGTTTGGTGTCGACCTCACCTGTTCCTATTTCCGTACTGACAGTGCTGTGTTCTGGTCTGTACTGTAGGACAGACGGCTGTTTCCGTACTGACAGTGTTGTGTTCTGGTCTGTACTGAAGGACAGCCGGCTGTTTTCGTACTGACAGTGTTGTGTTCTGGTCTGTAGTGTAGGACAGCCGGCTGTGTCCGTACTGACAGTGTTGTGTTCTGGTCTGTACTGTAGGACAGCCAGCTGTTTTGCGTGACAAGGCTACAGAATAGCGAGGCAATTATTACATTTGTGGTGTCCATTGACCACTATTATCTCTTACCACCAGGAGAGTTAGAGAGAAAGATGGATTTTTATTCAAACTTATTACGCAGCACACATTTTTTGATACTTAGAAAATAAGAATTTTTTGCACTAAGCACAGTACTTATTTTTCATCATAGTGTTAATCGTCATTCCTTATCAATTAAATTATTATTATTTAAAAAGCTATACATTTTTGTGTTCAAAATATACTTCTGTCTTGTCATATTTCGCTTTTTCAAAAGAACACTTTTTCTTTAATTTTCTTATCCCATATCCCACAGGTAGGAAGAGGCACAACCCACGACTTGCCAAAGACACTCAGTGCCACAAAGTGATAGGTGCCAAGCCTGTCGTCAACCGGGCACTTATCCAATCCTGGCAACGTTATTTTTATGAAGGATTTGAAAATACACATTATTTATTATTATTTTTTGTAGCCTGACCTGGGTATTGAAATCGGACCTTCAGAAGTCAAGTCCGACGTCGGACCGCTAGACCATAGAGGTTTTTTATTTAAATTTATAGTGTTAAAAAAATGTTTAAATAAATATCCCTATCCGAGACAAGTTACACAAATTAAATGTAACCCCAAAGTAAGCAAATTATATGCTTGTGTTATGGGTGTTAGTCGACAATTCTAACACATAGAAATACTTAAATACATACCAAAATCAATATAATTAACACCCAATCCAGAAATGCAGACATGAAAATGCCTGCCCCCATCGGGGATCGAACCTGAGCCTTGCGAGTGACGCATGTACGCTAGCCATTTGACCAACGAGGCGGTCAATATTTTCTTTAAATAATTGACTCAAAGATGCATGAGTTTTGGCGCCACCGAGAGAAAAGATGGTCGAAGTTTTTTGATAATTATTGAATTCCGTGTTGATACTGAATGAAATTAGTCAATTTTGGTGGCATTTCGTACAATTATGTTTAGTAAAAGTGCACAAATGATCGTATCGTGTATTTTCTCGTTGCCGCCAAATCTCATTACATGTGCTTGAGTAATGAGGCCACCACTTTACATAAGAGCCTGACATGACTTACTGACGACTTTTGACTGATGACTAATTGTAATTAATTAAAAAAACGTAATGAAAATTTCTACTTGACTAATGGCAAAATTAGTTAGTTAGTTAGTATTAGTATCTTCACGCCCATATCCCCGAAGAGGTAGGCAGAGGTACAACCAAGGCACCCACGACTAGCCGAAGACACAAGTCCCACAATGTGATAGGTGGCAAGCCTATCG
>NJDC01000121.1:125259-162249 GCA_002245475.1 Calephelis virginiensis
GATTCGCTTGAGGAGGTGGTGTCTTCATCATCATCTTCGCCTACATGTATAATTATATTATTATCAATAACAGAATCAATCCTCAATCAATCAATCAATCAATCAATCAATCAAAAAAATTAATCTCAGTCAAAATGTTCCACAATCAGATTTTTAGTCTTCTCAACAACCTTTGCCCAGTCATCTCTTGTGACTTTCCCGCAGGCTTCTTTTAATAGGGTCATCATCTTTTTCGTGCTGAATGGCGGGGAAGTATTGTGGAGGCGGCGTAACCTTTTATTTGAGCCGAAATTAGCTCAATCGCGTTATATAGGCAATGATACGCTGGAATTCTTAGAATGCAATGACCGTACTCCAAAGCCAGTTTATCGATTTCGTATCGCACATTTGCCGCTTTATTTTCTTTAACTAATTTAATTAGCTCTGCTTTTAGCATCAATGCCTTTTGTTTGTAACCAAGCTACCATTTCTTCTTTTTTATTAGCTTGGGAAGGTGGTTTCTGTATCTGAACCGAGTGATACGAGGCATTATCCATGAATATTACAGAAGGCTCTGGTAGGCTGGGCAAAATGACGTTCTGGAACCACTCTTTAAATGTAGTGGCATTCATTTCCTCGTGGTAGTTATTCGTGGTTTTTGATTGAAATGCCAGTTACGCGTTCTCCACAAAGCCGTATTTTGCAGAATCTGCGTGGCATATTATCAGGGGTACCACTGGGTAAGGGTACCCCTGTACCCTTACCCAGTGGTACTTTCGACGTCGACGCTTGTGTATCATCCGTCCAAGAACGGGAAACCGTGTGATTGACGCTTAGCCATGTCTTGTCAATGAACACGACATTATCCCAGTTATCATTTTTTTTGTTTCTCTCAAAAAACTTATCCGTTTTAAAATTATGTCGTATCGTTCTAATAAAATTTTTCTTTTGTCTATTTTTTTATACGCAAAACCAATATATTTTAAGATTTTGGTTAAAGCAGTTTTACCCCCACTAAACAGTCCAGCTTCTCTTAACGATGATAAAAGCTTCTTCCTGTTGAGATATATATTTCTGGAATAGTAACCATATATATGATTTCTAATTACATCGGCGTCAAAGGTGTCAATACCTGTCACGGGTTTAGTTCCACGTTTCTTCTTCTTAGTACGTAAAATATTATCTTCCATGCCAGTAGAGCCAAACTTTTCTTTGTTAATATTTGTTATCGTTCGTTTGCTAACTCCAAGCGCCTGAGAGACGCGTTCTTGTACTTGTTCGACAGGTACCAGGGGTCCGCCACATTGCCGCTTCCGCTCAAAGTAATCTTGCAGCTTGATGATTAACTCACGGGCTCCACTTTTCAATGTTTGTCCACGTTTAGGCATTATTATGCACCAAAAGTCACAAAAATACAATCGAAGTCCGATTTAGCGCCGATGTCAGTTTGAAAATCAGAAACAGTCCATTAAACGAAAGCCGGGTAATCAAACAAAAACAGATCGAAAACACTAGAAGAACCTGGTCTATGCGCACGAAACGACAACAGACGACTGTTTTAGACGACAAAATGGCGGCCCATAACTACTTTCTTTCGCGCGTTCAGTTTGATCGTAGTTTTATTTTTATATTTAACTAGCTGTCCCGGCGAACTTCGTTCCACCCATACAGTTTGTATGGCAAAATTAAAAAAAAAATCCCATTTTCCCAACTTTTTTTCCGATTTTTCTCTTCATAAAAACCTTCTTATGAAAATAATTAACACAACAAAGAAATAATTATCCAAATCGGTTTAGCTGCTCGGAAGTTATGCACTTACCAACACAATTAGTAATTCATTTTTATACTATAAGATAAAAGTTATCTTGTATCTGCTCGACCTCTGTAGAGTGCAGTCAAATTCTCCTGATGATGCTTCGGTTACGAAGCGAAACGTACGTTGAGTTTTTAGTAGTATGTGTATTGTTGGTGCTACTAAAACAGTTTAGTGGTGTGTATTGTGTGGAGCTGGATGTATTTGGGAGTTTTAGCTTCCGGTAAGTCCAATTCATTCTTAGCGCACTATTTTGTCTGTTTTGTTACGCAATAATACATATACATTTTTTTGGCGGAAAATTGCAAATTAAATAATTTTATTTAGATTTAAGTATGGATTTTCGCAAAGTAACGCCTTCTTCTTTTAAAAGTGGTATTGGTTTTATATACATAGATTTAATTGTCTAATATAAAAATTAAAAGTATATTGTGTAAAATTTTCATTGTACATTTTATCGTAATGATTATGCGTATATTTTAATGTAGATTGCACGAGGACAAAGATTTTAGCTGCCCTACACAAATTTTATAGGAATTTTAACACTGAGAATCATATTTTTCATTTCACAACCTAAACTAAAAAGATATACCTACCTGGACCTTCTTATTAATAAGCACGGACTAACGTAGGAGTAAAATTAAGTTGATATAGTCAGTGTCACATTGTAATAAAGACTATAATACCTGGTTGAACCTTGAAATTAACTTTACTCCATGTTTATTAATAAGACGGATCATGTTTTGACTCAATGTCATTAGAAAGACAGAACGTAACTTATAATATAACTTTAAAATATTATGTTATATTGTAAAAGGAACTTAAAACAGAAGTAAGCATAATAAGGTACTGGGAATCACATAATATTGGTTAGCTGCAACTAAGCGAGACACCAGGACGTTGATTCATAATACCCTCCCAGCGCTCATTCATGTACGCTTTTCTCTTCAAAATACTAATGTGAAAAGCCCTTATTCCGAAGTTAAGACTTTTTATTAAAATAAATTCAAAGGTCATGGCTAGTTAAAAAGTCCTAATTGGTAATTGTGGCCTTTTAGAATAGCAATACAAGAATACTAAAACAAAATCCGTTTGTTGTGTAATTAAGGCTATAAAGATTCCAAAACCAGTATTTAAGGCGAAAAATTCTTATGATATCTCATTGTTAAGACAAGTTACAGCACAGAGAAAAGTCAGTATTGAGTTACTTTGTGTGTAAGATTATAAGATCGTGTTTTCCGAATATGTAAGTTGCTTGAGCTGAAAGTCGTTGCTAGTTTGGAAAATGGTATAAACATATAAATTGAAAATAAGAGTCACGTGTTTATCTTGCGTGTTTTAAAAAGTGGTAACAGTATAAATGTATTGGGGCAGGTGGTCTATCAGATGGAGAGGCCAGCAGGGGTCCATCTCGTGGTCGTCCGTCTCGCCGCGACGATCCCCGGCGGCACACCCTCGCTGGCAACCACCTCTACGTGCACCAGCACCACCCCGGGCACATCAATGCTATTGACGTCGAGGTAACTATACTTCTGCTACTTTGTTGAATGTAAACTGTTATACTTCAATTACAATTCTATACACACGGCTCAAGTACAAAACATTGTTATTCGTACTGACATGGTCCTGTTTGCAAATTGATTAGCAGAATACACCTCCTGGTACGTTTTTTAGTTGTCAGCTCTAATTTTAAGTTATTGCTGTCTTCTTTTAACGAAAGTAACAGAAAGAGACAAAACACATATAGTGCTCTCAGATTAGACCGTACACGATATTTCTACAGACGTTTAATCTGTCACTCGGAAAGCGTTGATTAATTTAAACACCACTCTTTGACACGTCCGAACTAATCTGACATGTCTAAAATTTTGCATTTTATTGTTATTGTTTCATTTGAAAAAGAATTGGTTCTAAAACAACCTTAAAACTAAGTTTAGTTTGTGAACAGCAGAATCACCACCATTGTCGACAATACTCAAATTCTAATATAACATACAGTAACGCGACCCTTTTTATTACAAAACTGACTTCATTACTGTAAAGCTTACGATTTACTCCTCCCTATATTTATGAACGGTTCCTCCGCTGTTCTAATCTTTGTCACTATTGAGAACTTATAAAATTTGAATACAATAGGAAGTAAATGAACGAAGATACTTTCCCTACTAAAGTGTAATGAAGATCTAAATTTATTTATTTGATATTCTGTGCGGTTAAAAAAGTTAGAAATAAATTTAAAAGTCAGTACGCAGTAGTGTGGTATTACGGAGTAAAATTTTAAAGTAAAAACAAATTAAAAGAATGTAACACTAAGGATGTGTACCAATTTTTTTTTAAATAAATTCGTACCTTGAGTGGTTTTGGAACATTTGGCGGATAATTTAACAGGCTTAATGAATGGGCTATGGCGTTAACGAACATTTATGCCGTAACGTATTTTTATTTTAGCACTTGCCCTGTGCTTGTCTGGGGCGAAATTTTTTCTTTCTTTAAAATTTATAGAAATTTATGCTGTAATCGTAATAAAAGCGGCCAAGTGCCAGTCGGACTCGCTCATGCTCCAAAGCAGCATTTATCATATTAAAATATTTCTTTCAACTCATTTTCTAATTTATATATAGTGGTTTCTCTGAGTTCTCGAATTACAAACACCTTAAGAATATGTAAATAAGGCAAACTATGAAAAATTATACCTCAAACTTTCGTAGTTATAATTCGTTCCGTGTAGACGGTATTGGTTAAGAAGCTTGTTAATGTCAAATTCTTAACTGTTGTTGCAAAGGTTCTAAATAAATTCTATGATGTTTGGTTCGGTCAACACCGACTGAAGTCATCATAAATGTTAGGACTTAGGAAGATATATAAGCGGAATGATTTTGTCTTGTTTGTTATTGGTGCGTTTCCAAACCGAGGCTGGGATGTTAGTATTCTTACCCTTTAAGTACAATCAAGAAAAATTACACAAGTGAACACTGTAGCAAGCCCGTTGTGATTAATATTTGGTTGTGGCTTTCCTATTATTGCCACCGTAATGACAGTGTTGGGTACTGTCATGTACTTGTCTCGAAGTTAGGATAGCTGGTAGACTTACATGTTACACCTAATACTCCGGCAACAAGTGTGGTGTGTCTCTCTAAGGGTTGTAAGAGACAACCATACATGCCACGGCACTCTGTCGTCGTTTAGTGAGGTAATTGCTATCAGTAAGTAACCCACAAACAATTAAAATTATAATCTTTCTGCAAAAAAAAAAAACTTAAATGTCAAAGTGTTTTCGTCACAAGATCCAGAGTGGGTGACAATCGCACCACCTCCATAGTACAATACATTTTTTTTCGTAAGTACACAAAAATTAAGTGATCTCTTTGATTCCATTATAAGATCCAGTTTTGTAACCATAGAACCACCACGGAAGCATGCTTTTTCAAACATTAAAAGAATTTTTAAAATTAGTTCAGAAATGACGGCGGCGTTTACCATAATATGTAAAAAATATAGAAGTCTAACATTAAACCTCTTCTTTATCGAAGTCGGTTCGGTCGGTCGAATTAAAAAGCAATATTTTGTGTGTGTGTGTGTGTGTGTGCAACATTCCAATGTTAGGGATCCTAGTGATTTGCTCATTGGGTTGAAATTCGTAAATGAAGGCGTCGAACTAAAAACAAATACACATAAAAATATCGTATGTACACATAATGCCCTTCGCCGCATCGTTATGTTTTTGAAAAGCATTGTCAATTATTTTTAACTTCTGCCAGCGGGCTCGATTCCTTCATTTGCTGCATATTATTTTGTTTCATTAGAACTGCATTATATCGAAAATGCAAAGTTGAGAAATACATTTTCATTTAAAATATAGTTTGATTGGATATCACACACTACGGCGCTTGGAACTTTGAACGCATCAACTTTATTCAGTCGTTAAATTTTCAATTTTCTGCGCGTTCTTCAATATTTCCTGCGGTGAAAACCATCTACATAATAAGAATTAGAAATCTTAAAAGTGAAGGTAAATGATTCTGTTAAGTCGTTCTCAATTTGCGGCTAGACCGAAGGATGGTTCTTTTTATTTATAACATGTACAAATTATATTTGTCCCAAGTTAATAGTGAACTAAGTGCAATTTTCATCGTTGTGTATAGAGCTGAAAAAGAGGAACGTCAAACCCTAGAAATGTAAAGCGTTAAGTATAGCATAGGGATGTACCAACGTAACGGCGATATCTAATTTGTGTCAGTTTTACGTACAATATGAACTTGTTAAAACAATAGTAGTATTATTTTAAAGCAATAAATTGTTCAAATATGTTTTTGAATTTCATCAGCAATCGTGGTCTCATTTAATAGTATGACTTGGTAAAAATTAATAACTGACATTACCTACCTCGAATTGTGAATGGCCATGGCTGTCGACATGACCGATAAGAAAGAAATCAAACATTTCAACGCACTATTGAATCCTAGACAATCCTAGATGAGAGACAAAAATTACTAGTTTGATTTCTGACCGAGGTGAAATGTACCGTTTATGTGTGTGTTGCAAACGGACGGATAACAAGTAGTGCTATTTAGTGGGGTATTGTGGCGGTTTGACATTTCAATTTTTCCATCGATTTTATTTTTTGTTAGATATAAATAAAGACCTCTATTTGCCAACTTTAACCGCTAAAATGAAACGTTCTTTTTACAATACAATAAGATTTCGGCTCAGATATGTCATGTATAACGTAACACATCATGTTGCAGTACTCATTTTTTAATAGTTTTGTGAAGCCATATTCTTCCTATACTCCAGCAACACGGGCCGGCGACAATGAACGTTCCTGAATACGCGACTGTCGCCAAAAGACGTGACATGAAGCCTAATCACATGTTAGATCCTCGTTACAGAAAGGTAGACATTCCAATTTTGGGTGGTTGTGCGCTTGAAATTTAACATTTGCTTGTTTGACTAACCACTGAATGTGACAGTATAACAATTAGGTTTAATCCTAGAGGTAATTTGTTTGTATGTCGTGGCTAGATCTTGACATTCATTTAGGTAACTTTTACCTGGAGACGCATGATCGCTCGATCTCTTAAGACAATGAAGCGATTTTAAAATATATTGTAACAATTTGAACATTGGCAAGAATGTCATAAGCCAAGTACACAATATGTTTACCTTTAAGCACAAACCAAACTAAGTTGCATGTAACCAACTTAGATATGCAGTTAAAGTTTAAACTTGTTGGTTCAAGTGACAGCTAGTTATTTGTAATTTAAGTACCTACGAGATTATTTTTTTCTCCACTTTCCTATAATTTTTGAGTTTGTTTCTTTATGCATTATATTATTATTATTATTATGCATACCCACATTATATTAAAGTAAATTACATTTGTATTTGTGTTATTTCTTAACAAAGTAGCAAATAAGCAGCTGGCCCTTCTGATGGTAAGATACAACACAATTGTTACTGGTGCATTGCTATTATTGAGACGGGACCATAGATTACGTGTGTAAATTAAACGGCTAGACGTTATAGCGGTCAGTAATCTGAGGGTGTTGGTATACCTATTGTATTTTAGCACTTACTTATGATGGTCTGCACTGGTGCTATAATTGGTTTATTGTAAGATTTTCCTTGTGTTTCGGTTAAAAGAGTAGCAATATGCTTGATATGTTTGTTTTATATTTATACCGCACCTTTAAAATTGTTGGCGACAGGGAAGTACCTTTTTCTGTAATAAAACTCATGTGGGTCGAAGAGGAAAATCCTGTATTCTGTGGCTTGGGTTAATTCACTATCATAATATATCGGAGTATAACACGATACCACAACATGACGAGACCGGCGACACGAATCTGCCGTAACACAATGCTTTCAACACTAACCAAAAGCTTTTAACTTTAAATTGCATTATACCATGACGCTTTGACTTTTGCTGACGCAAATTCTCTTCATTTAGAATTTTTTCACGTAATTTGTTTGCTGACTCTTCTGTCTGAGACTGGAAAATTCTTATCTTGCATTTTCGACAGCAGTCGGTTAGATTCCATCCTTGACGGTTACGTCTAATAAAAGTAATATATATGTGTTGCTTGAATGCCACATGACAAATGACATGATTATTTCATACTTACTGTTGGTCTCGGCTGCGCCTGTTTGATTTCATGTTCTTGATGATTTTCTGTGGGTATACCGAAACTGTAAACTGGAATAAACATTATGCACGTGTTTCTGTTCGTCATTACCTATCTTATTGCTTAACTCTACCGGCCGCGACCTTACAAATAAAAACGATATGAATTGTAATAGTTACAATAGAAATGAACTAAGAATAAGCAAAATCTCTATTTATAAAATTGGAATAGCTTATACCGTGTATAGTTTCAATATAACTGACCATACAAGCCTTATTCCAACCATCACCCTAGTTTAAGTGCCGAATATCTATTATAAATTAATGTCTCTGCGTTTTTATGTTTTGCTATAGTTAAATTTGATATTTTTAATATTAAATTATTATTATGTAAATAAAATTAAACAAAATTTCTCTTTAAAAATAAATGTGATTTGCGACGTTACCGTTCGGTACAGCTATGCATATGGTATAGTTGTAACGAAGTTACGCTGAGTTTTTAGATAATATACCTCATCTATTCGTGATTTATTATATGCATAAAGATTACTTAATTTTTATTTGCACATACATGTATGAAATTTCAGAGTAATAGTTTAATGTGTATTCGGCTGAAAAGTAAATTAAGGTAATATTGGAAAAAGTTAAACCTTCACAAATGTTGCCATCCACAACTGCTTTTGACAAAAACATATTAAAGCTGTCAGCGGCTGGTGTCAGAACAAACCGAAACGTGAGTGTTTTACGTGGTAAAATTGATAGAATACACCGAGTGAAGCAATGTCTTTGCCCAATGAAAAGGGGTGCCGATGGAAAAGAGCCCAATCATCAACGATTTGAGACTAGCTCCAGATGCCGACAAAAAGAAAGCTCGAGACGCACTACGGATGAAGTCAAAAATAAAGAGCTAGTACGTGGGAGCCCCCGTCAGAAAACATCGAAAACCGCACTGACTATTACCTATCAGTTGTAGTTCTTCCAGGTGCGTTAAGAGCTGGCAGTTAATTAGAGAACCAGGAAGTTATAGCTACAGGTTGGTAGTTAAATTGATCTGAGTTGTCGCCTTTTTTTTAAGTTCGAGTGCACAAAAGATTCAGAAGAATACCTAATAATTGAGAAAGACGAAAGAAGAAAAAGTAGAAAAAAATCGAAACATGTTAGCATTGTTGCAAAGTACCCACTCCGAAACACACACTAGAGGAACGAGCGAAGGAATGCCATTTTGGTAACGTATGGTCGAATTACAGGCGAAAACGGAGCACAGGACTTTAGATTTCTCTTTTACATTAGAGGCCAGCTAGTCATCGTCCCGTTGTATGAATGGTAAAGACTTTTGCAGAATCTCTTTAGAAAGGACTTTTGTTTCCGAGGGTAAATGTATTATGTCTTTCGCTAATACCGTCGATGCGTTGAAATTTAGCCTCAGCAATATGTATAGTAGCTTTATTAAAAGACTGTAGTACACTATACTATACTCCTTTTAAGTATAGTTCGTTCTCATCGTAATACTATACTTATAAGTCGTAACGTTCGTCTCGTACAAATTTTAATAGCTGTCAAAAATGTAAGCTCTAGTAAGATGTAATGGGTAGGGTGTAACTATTTATTCTGGCATTTTTATCTGATGAAGCCAACTAAGGCTGATAGACCGTTTTAGTGCTGGGTACTTAAGTTATAAAGGTTCGTTACATTTTGTCTTGTGAGGTATTTTTAAGTGAAGTCCCATAGTAATTGCACCGTATATTTATAGGTATATCTTAGAAGGTACTTTATTTTCAGCCGCCTCTCCCTCACTACCCGCCGTCATCGAACGCACTGCTCTTTGACGATGACCCAGGAGTCATGTCAGAGGTAGAGACGGCGTCCACCGGGTTTCGAAGGGGAGGGAAGCAACGATCTTCGCTACCCGTCGTCCGTACTCCAAGTAAAACATTGGAAAGGCCTTTAGGTAAATATGTAACTTTTATAATATTATATTATTTTTGTTGTTAAAACTAGATTATGCTGTACATTTTCCGTCTTCAAAACGTTATCGTTTCGTTAAGATTACATTGTTTTATATTATATTTATAAAAATAATCATTGAATTATAACGAAAAAATACATTAAAATATAAAAAAATACGAATTCCTGCTGTAATTAAATTCAGAATCAGAAAAATCTTTATTCACATGAACCATAAAAGTGATACTTGTGGGCGTCGTCATTTTTATAAACTACCACCGGATCGGAATCGCGGCCACACACTAGGAAGATCGGCGAAAAAACTCAGCGGGCTCGTCTTTTTTCAATATTAATAGTTACGTTATAAACTAGATAAGAAATGCAAATTACAATCTAATTCAATAATCATGGGACTCTTGCCAGTAGCCGCTGACCGTTTCCTGAAATCACTGAAAAGATATGAAAAGATACTTTACCTTTCTATATTTATTCACAAATACTACTTATGTTATTTTTAGGCCGCAAATTACGATAATACAAACATCTCCAACGAAACTGACAGAATGATCACGATAAGCTGAAGCATTGTCATATCAAAATCTACATTATCTAAGAGCACGAGAGGCCCGGCAAGACGAGTACAGGAACAAAGCGCAAGGGCATTACCTAACTTTTCTCGAAGCGTTTCGTCATTCCGTTAAACTCTCATGTTTTGCGTTTGCATTAGTCCATGTAAATGGAATTTTCAGGATATGATGTCTGTAGTAAACTTATTGAATGTATAAAAATTAGGCCTAACCCTAACCTTCGCACCGAAATTTGACACTTTCACTATGGCGACAGGAGCAAGTAAAGCGATGGATACCTACCCGGCAAAATGCTGAACAGTGTTCTATTGCCAGTGGTGCTGTTGGTACTGACTAGTCCATTTAGCCTATAACGAGCTGCCTGGTAGGAAGGCAGATGGTCTATTCTATAAAGTTGATGCCGACACGGGGAAAATATAAAAAAAATATTTCTAACAGCTAGTTCATACACACAAAACGTGCACCATGTATATTCTGCAGAAATTGCACCAAATGACTTCGTTCAGTTTCGTTTTATAGTTTCGAACCAAACGAAAGCGACATAATTCAGCTTTTCTTGTCAACAAATAAATAACTGTAATTCTTATTTTCCCAGGTTTAGTGTTCTTGCAGTACAGGAATGAAACAAAACGAGCACTTCTTCCAAACGAGATCACCTCAATTGACACCGTAAAGGCGTTATTCGTCAGAAGTTTCCCTAAGCAGCTGACAATGCAATACATGGACAGCCCTCTGGTCAAGATCTACATCCACGACTCTTCGAAAGACATGTTCTATGAGTTAGAAGATGTCAGGTAAGTGGCTTCACATTTGTAATGACGTATATTACGGTAAGAGAAAATTACCACCCATATAACCACACTTTGACGTCGTCAAGTTAAATCATACTTAAGCGAGGCGTAAGTTGTATCGAATACTATACATTTTAGATTGAAAGACGACTGTAATGAATAAATAAATAACAAATTTTTTTTTTTTTATTTCGGACAACAAAGATCCATATGAGATAGTACAATTTAACGTTTAAAATAATTAACTAAGACTATGGTAAGCCAATGCTAACATGACATCCAAGGGCGGATCCAGTCTTCATTTCAAGGGGGGTTCATATACTCGAGGTTTAGTCAGAGCGAGCTCCAAATGTAATATGACGTTTTCCAATATACCTGTTTAATCAGTAACTTTTTATTCAATACTAGCCGAACCGGCGAACTTCGTTCACTTGGCAATGATACTATCTGCCTGCCCGAAAGGGGAACTTGGCGTGAAGATATGTATCTATATCTAAGAGGACCTGTACGTTCAAACGTTTCTCTACATTACGGATTTTTAAAGTTTTGATATCTTGAAGCAAGGAAATTTTTGATTTCTTTATTGTAAGTGCCCCAAATACTAGTTTTATCATAAATGTTACTTTTTATTTTCTGGGTTTTATTATGAATAATACAGAATAAAATAAAGTAATCGGATATTAGCAACCATGTATTTAAATAGTGATACGCGAATAATATGGTATTTTTTTACATGGCACCTAACAAACCTTTTTGTTTTTAATTGCCTAGCGACGAAACCTGAGTTAAAAAATTACATTACAAAAGTTTCATTGAAATTGTATATCTTGTTTGCGCTTTTAGCGGGGATGGAAGATACACCGCGGATGTAGAGAGGAGAGTGTTTGTAGGGAATAGTGTGAATGGAGCGTTGGGTAAGCTATTTCAAAGCGAGGTTTTGAGCCAAAAAACTAGACTCGCTTTGCGTAATTCTGTGCTTATGCCAACGTTATTCAAGTATGGAAGCGAAAGTTGGGTATGTCAGAAAAAGTATGAAAGCAGGATTTATGCGATCGGAATGAGAGCACTACGGAAAATCTGTGGTGTATCGCTCCCTGACCGCATTCGTAACAGTGGGATCTTAGAAAGAGTGGGATTGAAAGAAACTGTTGGTTTTAAAATGCGAAAGGGCATTCTACGCTGGTTCGATAATGTGGAAAGATTGACAAAGCGGATATACAATGCGAATGTGGATGGATGTAGGTACCAGGGGAGGCTAAGGTTGACAGATTAGGTAAGCCACTCCGAAACCAGCGTGTTTGTATGAAAAGGGTTAATGAAAGTGAAGGAAGCCAGATAGGTTTATCAGAATCGTGAGGTCTTGCACTCTATATATACTCTCTGCCTACCCTGTAAGGGACTTGGCGTGAAGATATGTATGTATGTATATAAAGTTTAATATAGTTTGATATTTTGGAAAGTTATTTAGTTTTCGAACATCTTTAAAAATTATATAAATTTTGTAAAAAATAAATTTCCAAAACATCAAATTTTTGTATTATATCTTGTACATGATATACTTATATTTAAAAATTGCTTTAGGAGCAATAGTATGGATAAAGATAAGAAACGAAAATGTTAGTTACAAATCTATACATATAATATATAAATTACTTAATCCCCACTTCGCGTGGTCATCGCGTCACGTGTTAATAGATATACCAGTATAGCTTTTTTGTAGTGTTGGTAACTGGTATGAGAAGATTCTTATGAAAAAAAAAACCGTTAAAATAGCAAGGAAAACCGGAGATTTTTTTTGCAATAGCTAATACGTTGGTAACTGCGAGGTGTCTACAACTTCACTGCAGGACTATAGGAGAAATAATGCTGTAATCCATACAAACTGTTAGTAGCTGTCAAGGTCAAGCGATGCAAAGTTCGTCGGTTTGGCTAGTTCTGTATATTTTTGAAATAGGAAGATAGCAATGTCTTCACAACAAAACCCCTTTGATGGTTATGTATGATAGCATAGTTTATCCAAATTTTGAAAATAATATTCAATAAAAAATAATATTATTAATATTCAAAACAATATTAACATAACTTAATAAATATTTTTGTTTACATTTGAAGCTGCGATTTATATAATTTTAAATACGTAGTTTCTGAGTTATAAACAAAAACCGAAATAGCATTTTTGCTACCTCGAAATGAAATTTCATGCCCTGTTTTAGAGCTTCTGCGGATTACTTTTTTGCAAAAAAAAAACTTATATTTGAATTCAGATCGTTATTTTTTTGCATGCAAAACTAAAATGGTTACAATTTTTTTACAATGAATAATTTAAAAAAAAGTTCACTTTCTTAGGTAGGCACCCATCTACATACCATAGTTTTAACTAGGTGTAATACAAAAGACATAATATTGTCAAACTTCATAATTAGAAAAAAAATAAACAATAGTAATGCTGTTTTATACATCAAAAAATCCTTAAACTATGCTTTAAATAATTAATTACAAGCTTGATAACAATGCTTACTGTTATAAAATTCAGGTTAGCTACATATTACGTGTTGATTAGTTTATTTTAGAAATAGAAATTCTAGCATAAAAAACTTTACAATTCTAGTTTAGTTTTGCGTTGTACTTTCACCACGAATAGTCAATTGCTTCACTTGCCTCATTGAATTTTTAAAAAATCTATAAAATAATGTTTATAAAAAGTTTTTGTGTGACCATCATGAATAATTAATCTAAGCTAGGCATTAATCTTCAAAAGATAAGGTGCCAAAAATGGATATAAGTTTAATTAAGCATATTTTTATCAAAACAGGTCTTACAGTTCATATCCAATAGTAATTCAAGTGTTAATCAAATTAAATCAGATAAAATACATTGAAACAGATTTTCGCTAAACAAAGTCTTTACAAGCACAGAAACAAAGTACAGACAATAATTATTTTGAATTTATAGTCTGACGGCAGTAGATATTGCCAACCAGTAAATCCCGGTCGCGGTGATCGCTTTAAAAACTCGTTATAGTATGACTATTTTCATAGCGTATCCAGGACTTCTTACTGGGACAAGGATTCGTGGTGAATTTTCAGATGAAATTACTGTCAATATTCATTAGGAAAAATTAACTCAAAACATTAGATTTGCCGTTTAAACTAATTGAAAAATCGCTAATTCCAGTAAGAATGAGTAAATTGACATCTTACTTTGATTTTAACAATCTTCGAAATAATCACTTTTTCTAATTCTCACATTTATTCATTCACTCACTCATCGATCATACTTTTCATTTCTATGACGTTTAAAGTTACACGCACTCAAATAAAACAAAAGTACAGTTAGTTTGTGCCTTTCCCCACGGCTACACAAAGACCTCATAAAATAATTACCTAAATGGTTGATAGATGGAGTGGATATTAATGTTTTATTTTATGCCAAAGCTAATTTAAAATGATATGTAAAATTATAAAGTACATGCAATATTGCTTTGGGGTATATAAATTGAATAAAACACTAAAAATAAAAAGCATTTTTATTCCCTGTGGAGTTAATTTACAATGCTGAATTACATATTTACAGTTTTGTTGACTACATGTGTAAAGTTGCTTATGTTAGTGTTGTACATAGGTACACTTGTTTATTTTAGTTTAGTTATTTAAGTATGTTTATATTATTTTAAATGTTAGTGTTTTACTTTATCTCAATTTAATTGTTAGTGTATTATTAACTAATAATAATATTAAAAAAGTATCTTTATTTCACGTAAACCTACAAGAGGCATCTGTGACGCTATTATATATTTTCTATACTATATTATAGGTTATTTAGTTTATTTATTTAGGTTCTACTCTACAGGAACCCCCTGACGGGTAAAAGCTTCCTCCAATGCACTCCAAGCGTGCAACGATAGGGTTCTGATGTTAAACGTTGTTATGTGTAACTGGTGCATTCGATTGGTTCTTCTGCTCTCTATTTTCGTTGTTGAATTCGGAGGGTTGTAGTCATAATCCCCCACGGTGACCGGCCGGGTTGGAAGAAGTATTCTGTTGCTTGTTTTAATGTTATTGTGTGTTGTATATTTTTATTATATTATATTTTGTATATATTATATAATTGCTTTGTGTTCATATCTTCTTGGTCTTGTTTATTGTTTGTATTGCTTGCACTCCCTTTATACCAGGTAGCTTAGTAAGCCCGGCTTTATAACTCCTTCTAAGATACTACTTGATCTTTGAAATAAAGGAAGAGACTGTTTGGTTTTATTCATTTTTGTTGATTATTGTATTAACGTTATTTTGAATTTGTGGAAATTTTTCAGGTGATGTGGGGAGTGGTCTTTTATTGTTGATTTTAATTATAATTGATCAATCGCAATTAAATTTGGCCAATTAAATTTTTCTCTCCATTTTAAGCTGTCCTTGCAGATCTTTTCTTTTAAACATTTTAGTTTAGTTTTCTACGTTTTGTTTAGTTGTTCAAGTTCTTCATCCCATAATAAAAAAAAAAAACATACATCAATTTGTTAATGTTTTGTGTGATTTGATTTGCCACGTTTTTGACGCTGTCTCGGATAGCTGTGTGTTGTTCATCCAATTCTTTCAGTATTTGTTTGACCGCTTTCATAATTTCTTCCATGAGTTAAAGTTTGATAGCACCCCCTCGTGTGGTACCTAATTGTATTATTTCGTACTGCTGTTGGTGACTTCATTAGGCCCTATGGAGTTGTAGTACGATCAAATCATGTCGATCTCAGTTGTTGTAATTTTGTAATAGATGGCGCTAGCAATTACATATAGTTAGAAATTGCTTTTCAGTTCAGCAGCTGCAAGTCATAAACGAAATAGGTTATTTTTTGAAGTGAAACTTCTTAAGAATCGTTGTGATTTCAAAACGGGTGCAACTGAAAAGCGACATTCTTTTGTCGATTTACTGAAGTTTCACTTCTTTCGTGTGTGAATCGCACACACACCTTTTTTAATAGAATTTTATTATATACGTTAGAGTCCTTATTTTGCATCATTTTAATTCTATATTGTGAGTTTTTTGTTTAATCACTGTTTATTTATGTGTATTGGGTATTTGTTTTTTGACGGTCATTGTTTCATTGCCACTGCAGTTATTTCACACTTTAGCAGTGAGTCAATTATTTATATGGTCTGTTTACACTTAATATTAATGTTTGGATGTTTAATGATCGCTTTATCTTCTTTTAACTGGGCAAAGTTACGTTATTTAAAAATATTTTTTTTATACTGTAATATGAATAGAGACGAAGTGAAATTCAAGACAAGTCCTTCTAAAAGTAGCAGTGCTAGCAGCTAGAAGTGCCTAAATGCTTGTATGGAGTGCATGCCACTGTCGTTTAGAATAGCTGAGGTGGCGGTACGGCACAGAGCTGCCACCTTGTTAAACCTTAGGTATTTGAAAAAATGAAACCTATACTTACTAGATTTTTACGAGCTTAGGCGGTCTGTTTTAAAATGCCTCAATAGATTAATTCTATAGCCTAGAGCAGTACAAATTGCAAATCGCACTTACTTTTAGTTAATAAGCAAGGATTTAAGTGCAAGTAATTTACTTTCTTAAAAAAGCTTTAAAGTATATTTTATTGAGAGTGCCTATATTTTTAACACTCTTTATTCATTTAAAATATTATTGAATGAACTGTCATTTTTAACATCGTTTAGTTATAAAATTGGTTTTCAAGCCAGCAGGCCTAAAACCAATATACCTAAAGCATATGCGGCGACACTGAATGGAACTATATAATACGTTATGTTGATGATTTATATACTTCTTATCGTCGGTGCTTGGTTGAATTCCATTCTAGAAATTATTTATTAACTACACTTGTACTTTCTACAATAAAGTGTAAGTGTGAAGTATAAGTGTCACTTTACACTTACACTACTTACACTAGTTAATAAATCATTTCTATTATTTTGATGCTTCTGTTGGTGTTTCATGGTTAGCTGATGTCAAAAGCCTTGCAAATTTATGTAAGACTAAAAAAGATACTTGGTCGTATAGAAGATTCAAATAAAACACAATATCCAGCTAAAACTTGCGAAGAGTCGTTTAAATTGTTCTTTTCTATACAAGTAATTCACAAATGAACCCGACAATCGCTAGTTGTACGTAAACCGGACGTAGCAAATAAATTCGTAGATAATTCATTCTCTCGTAGATAATAAGATTGATTTAGTTTCAGTACCATAAGGGCCAGTCTCACCATCCAGAACCATCTCTACACAAGATGCAAACTGTCACAATCTCAATCGTGAACATCTGCACTTGTGTGCGAATAAAACCTCAACATTTTCACAAACTGTTTCTAATCAAAAAGTCTGATACGCGAGTGTAGCATCACACCCGCTGCAACCCTTGCATCATGGAATGCGCCCTTCATTTTAACTAGGTACTGTCAGTACGCGCTATTGACAGACATTTAACGAACGCCAAAACTGGCAAATTGATTTCATTGTGTTTCATATTTCGGTGTTTTCCCATGCTGCCATACTTGAAATGTTCGTTAACTTAATTTAATAATTGCGACATTCTGTTTTATATTTCAAGCGAAAAAGATTATTGACATTTTGCACGTAACAAGTTACCAATTTAATATACGAGCACATTTTTATATTTTTGATTTCTTTTGATGGAATGGATGAATGGGTTTTCATATTGGTGATGAATATTATGGAAATTAATAATATAAGATCATGATATCTGTTTGAAAATTTGAGAAAGGAAATTGTTAAACAAACGAATGGGTACATAAATATTCTAATAAAACGTTGTTATAAAACAAAGGTTCCCAAGCTTGTTTCATGTAACGCTCACTTTGGAAATCAGCAATTTTCCCTTTTTCTCCTTTTTTTTCATTTCCATTTGCCTCGCCTGAAATTTTAAAAAAAAACTATTTTTGCAGGTTCCCTTACCGCTCCATCTAGGCTTCTAGGGTTAGCTACACATCTAACTCCTCCGCCCAACCGTGAGGCTCAGGCTCGATTCCCCACGGGATAGCGTGCCCATTCTTCTTGTAAAATTTAATGAATCCAATGCTAAACAATTGCTGGCATTGCTATTATTTTTAACAGTAAAATTCTTGTACATTGCATATATGCAATTAATTACAAACTTGTTTTTTTCTATTTCCAATAGAAAAAAAACAAGTTTGTAATAACATATTTTATCATTTTACAAATTATCTTGTTACAAAGTATTATTACTGTTATTATCTTCTGAGCCCCGTATGACAATGACCAGACCAATATTTTTATTTTCAAATGTATTTCGGTTTTAGGTTTTGATCAAATTAATTTTGGTCAAAACCGGTAAAACTAGCATTGCTTCCACAAATGTGCAATAGAAGTATAACTATTTCATTTTTTATCACCATCTCAGTTATAAACATATTATTTTTAAAGAAGTTGATATCTGGTAATATAGATTGTAAGTATTTACTCCAGCAGATTAAGTTAAGCGTGCCATACAATTACTCACGGTACCCGAAAACGAAAATCTTCTATGTTCCTATTGGTAGAACAAATCTCCGAAAATACTCTCCTCTTTCGAAAATTTGTCTGGACTATAATCGAGCAAACGGTATGGCAAAAGATTTAGATGTCTTTAATGACACTTGTCTTGGTCTCAAAAAAAAGTTAAAAGCAGCGTATCTTCCTGCATAACATTATTTTCATTTATCTTTAAATTTTAATTGTATTAGCATTATCACTAGTATTATCATTATTAGATGTATTGTCAAGTGATGTTACATTATCTGCGGCAACATGTTGGTTGATATTTTTTTTATTAAGAATGCTGTGCATGCCTTTTATTGGGATACATACAAACATTTGTGTATGTTTAAGTGTTATATTGTACAATTGTGTGTGTATTGCTGTTGGCATGTCGAAATAAAGATAAAGATAAAGATCTCAAATTTTACTAACACAGCTCCAAAGATTGTATAGGTTATGACTTTATTTTTAAAAACAACATGAATAACTAATTCTACATTATCGACCTTATGAGGGTCGAGGGGGAGGCCTATGTTCAGCAGTGGACGTCCTGAGGCTGAAATGATGATGATGATGATGACATGATCGAACTAATGGAGCATTTACTTTCTTATTTGTCTCACAATCTTTCTCATGCCTCTGTTCCGATTGCGTTCAGCGAACGTAACATCAGGCGTAACAACTTACTTTTGCTCGAGGCCTAAGATCCCGGCCTCAGGCTAACAACGCACCATTACGAACTTTGGTGTCTCTAGGCTGCGTGAATTTCTTACCATTAGGAAACCCGTCTGTTTTTTTGCCTTCCATTACGTAGCGTTCCAAGCGTACTGACAATAAACAGCTCTGCTTGACGACAATATTAACATCAAAGTAACAACTGATAAGTAGCCGTCCACCCGCACGCATGCTTTACATACTAATTCGATATATAGATATTGTACACACATGGCGCGCAGCTGTGACCCGTCCATCCCATAATCCGTCAAATATGGTCCACTACACCATTGAAAACTCTCTGCCCCACAGCCAGATGCTTCTTTATGATGTAGCCGACGCAAACACCTGATCCATACATCCTCTTGAAACCTTAAACGACTTTGAGCCTACTACAATATTCTGGCGGACATTCCTTGCATTCTCTTTTAAACTATTTTGTCATACTTTTTTTTATGGCAAATTGATCAAATTGTGTTCATAATATTAAAATTTAAAACTAAATTATCTAGGTATATCCTTACGAATAAAATTCTACGAAATAGATGTGGTTGTAAACGTCTTGTTATAGTTTTCTAATTTTCAAATACCGACCCGGAAAGCTTGCAATGTCAAGGTCAACACGATTAATTGAATTCAGCCGATGGTCCTCTTTTGGAAGGACCTTAGATATTTTTTTTTTATAGAAGAGGAGGCAAACGAGCAAGTGGGTCACCTGATGGAAAGTGATCACCTCCGCCCACGGACATACGCAACACCAGGAGTATCACAGATGCGTTGCCGACCTTTAAGGAATGAGTATGCTCTTTTTTTGAAGGTTCCTAAGTTATAATCTTTAGGGAATATCGCCCTCAGTAACTGATTCCACAAACACACAGTCACACAGTTGTAGATCGCCACGCATCGAGATGATGGGCCTGATACCTTAAGTTCTGACGCGATGTCCGAAGGTGGAAATCAGCGGCTGGAATTAAACTAAACAGCTCCTCAGAGCATTCCCCATGATAGATGTAGTAGAAAACACTGAGTGACCTAACATCTCTACGCAACGCTAAGGAATCAAGCCGATTGGTAATTGCCCGGTCATTGACAATTCGAATTGCTCTACGTTGAATGCGGTCTAACCGAAGGAGCTGGTACTGTGGAGCCCCTGCCCAGAGTTGAGAACAGTACTCCATATGAGGCCGAATTTGCGCTTTATATAGTTGTATGCGATGGGTCGGCTTGAAATACTGTCTCGCTTTACTGAGCACACCAAGTTTTTTAGAGGCTATTTTAGCCTTCTCCTCTAGATGACCCCGAAATTGAACATTACTCGACATTTCAACGCCGAGTATACCAATGCAGGCTGTGGCAGAAAGGAAAACGCTCTCAAATCGAGGAGATGTAATAAAAATACTTTTTTATCGGAAAACGCGCAAACTTGTGTCTTGTTAGGGTTAAATTGCACCAGTTTCTACAGGTCTCAAAACGAAATTTCGGACAAAAGATTGTCAATTTTAGACACAAGTTGGTTCCGGCTCTCGATGACATGTTCCCGCGATATATTATGTCGGCCAAAGTATAAGGCTTCCCCAGTAGTGTCGTCTGCATAGCAATGAGTATCACTAATTTGCAACATGTCATTGATATACAGAAGAAACAAAGTAGGAGAAATCGCACAGCCTTGTGGAACACCAGCATTGACAGGTTTGGACTCCGAGAACATACCGTCGACAATGACCTTGATGCTACGCCCCGTTAAAAAACTAGTGATCCATGTACATGTCCATTTCTCAGGACGACCGTAAGAAGGAAGCTTCGATAGAAGCGCCTTGTGCCACACCCGATCGAAGGCTTTCGCTATGTCCAAACTGGCAGCCAATGCTTCTCCCTTGCTTTCGACTGCTTGCGCCTATCAGTGTGTTAAGTATACCAAAAGATCACCAGCTCAACGACCACGACGGAAACTGTACTGACGATCATTTACAAGCTGGTGCTCCTCTAGATACCTTAAGAGCTGGCAGTTTGTTATTGATTCCATAACTTTGGAAAACAAGGAAGTTAAAGCTAAAGGTCGGTAATTGGATGGATCCGAGCGGTTACCTTTTTTAGGGATCGGGTGCACTAAAGCGGTCTTCCATGAATTCGTTAGAATGGCTGGTGAATAGGATAGCCGGAAGAGTAGCGTTAAAACCGGTGCCAGCTCAGGAGCACACACTTTGAAAACAATCGGAGGGATACCATCGGGCCTACTCGACTTGTTGACGTCCAATGAAATAAGTGTTCTACGCACTGAACTCTGCAGAAACTTTATTTCTGGCATAGACACTTCACACCGCGGGATGGTCGGCGGCGTGTTTCCATGGTCATCCAAAGTCGAGTTGGAAGCAAAGAGGGAGCCTAGAAGTTCGGCTTTCTCTTACGCATCATGGGCCAGCGAGGCATCACTCCGGTGTAAAGATGGTAAACGCTCTTGTTCCCGAAGGTAAGCGGGCCAATTTCTCGCCAATTCTGCCAATGTGCTCGAACTTTGCCCTAGCAATAGCTTTTTTGAAAGACCTAGAGGCAGAATTATAATCTTTTTTAATCGAACTGGTGTTTGCTGCCGTGGCCCAGGCCTGGTAGCATTTACGCTTATGTCTAAGTGCCATCTTACAGGGACGAATAAACCAAGGCTGGGATTTGCCGCCAACAGGCACTGAAGAGAACGGAATATAAAGTTCCATACCCTGCAGCACCACATCAGTGATAGCATCAGCACGTTGCTGATCATCCAGCGAGGAGCAAATCTGCCTCCATGGGTAAGACAGAAAAAAGAAAACATCCCGTCCCAATCTGCTGACCTATAATGCCACACTCGACTCCGGCCCGATGGTGGTAGCCGCACACAGGGTGGAATGGACACTGCACTCCGGACTTAGCAGTGGTCAGAAGATCCAAGTGGGGCATCGACAGAGACTTTATAGTTCTCTGGGTGAGAGGTCAGCAGAAGGTCTAACAGTGAAGGCGTATGACCCCCCATATCTGGAATTCACGTAGGCGAAGTCACCAATTGCTTTAGATCATAGGACAAGGCAAAGTCGTGAACAGATCTTCTCGCATGATCGGTGGAGCGTGAACCAAGCCAATCAGTATAGTGGGCGTTAAAATCACCAATAATCACGATCCGGATCTCAATGAGCCGGTCTGTCTCGGCATTGCCGCTATGTGACCTGTACAGGCACGCGTAGTCACGCGGGTGGTCTAAGCAGTCAACGCGCAGCCAAAGAATAGACAGGTCTTTAAGATTGCCGAGGCGCCGGAAACAAATATCTCTCTGACGAAAGCGCACACGCCAGCCCGAGGTATAAATGAATGTTCCAGTTTTATACCCCGGGTAGGAGAGGTACGATGTGTCAGCTGGAGAAGATATTTGCGACTCAGTCAAAAAGAGCAAGGCTGGCTTCGCCGTCTCCAGGTGAAAGTAGACGGCGTTCAAGTTGGAGCGTATTCCCCTAATATTGCAGAAATCCACAACGAGCGTGGAAGGGGTCGCCGAAAGTTTTGTGCCCTGCTTGCCTCGAACATATTTAATTTTACGTGCAAATCGCCCTCCATAGTGAGTACGTGCTCACCATAGTACGTGGGGCTACCTAGCGTTTCCTAGTTAGAATCCGCGGATTCTAAATGAGAAACACCAGGGGGGATTGGTCATCACCACTAATGTAGGTGGTACCCCCCTGGGAACTATAACTTTGAATTTGGGGCTCCACTATAATACGAGGGGGCGGGGGAGTGGGCATCCGGGACTCTCACCAACCAGTCGAAACGCAGCAGCAACGCCGCTACTTCACGCCGGTCTTAAGTGAGAGAGTGGTACGTCCCCGGACGTGCCGGCCCATTAAGCTGCAGCCATACAGGCAAACAGCATGGCACTACCACACGGAAAGGTGACTGATTGCACTATCGCAACAATTCTAAAACCCCAAGTTTTTGGACCGTCCCACCAGTGGGCGATGGGGTCGTCACGTCCCTACGCCTAAAACTATATTTCAATTTACCTTTAATTTACACCACTAAATAAAAATCCTTAACCAGCCTTTGATACACAGTCTTGTCCTTGTTTCGATTTCGAAACTATTTAAATGTTTATTTTTTCTTTTATCCATCTTGGACTTTTGTATTCTTCGTCTTCGCTATCACTGTTGGAAATAAGTTTTTTTCAAACATAGCATGATAACTTCCTCACTTATCTTTGGCTATATGTCTTAAGCCAGTAAACGGGATAACTCTTATCTCCAGAATAACTTCTTAATCTATAAATAAATAGTAAAATGTAGATATGATTATCCAAGAGTAACTTAAAAATTTATTCTTGGAATAAAATGTATCCGAGTGTGGTAAAATTATCCCCTTGCACTATATAGACGGGCGCACAATCCAACGTCAAATAAAATTTCGATTTAAACCAGTGTTTACCAGTATTTACAACCGTCCGGAACCTCTAGTATTTCCTTGTGCGCTAGGTATGTTTAATTTCCAACATTTCTCTCGAATTAAAACAAGCTAACCGAAATACTGGAGGTGTGTAATGTGCTGGGCGAGCTCGTGTTGGAGAACATAATATCATTGCACAATTATATTTATTTCAAATTTGCATGTTGTATAATTAAGTACGTGCTATTTATGTTACCAGAAAAGTGACGGCTCAACCTATTTTATATCCACTACTTTACATTGTTGCTTTTGATACAGTTGCCTCTGTGGTCCAGTAGTCCGGTGTTGGCTTTTAACTGCATGAGATCTCGGGTTGGACTCCTATGTTAAGCAACCCCAAAAATTCCTTTTTAGATCAATTTTTAATAAAAATGTCGTTAAAACAGATTAGATAAGTGCCCGGTTGGCGATAGGTTTGTCGCTAATCACATTATGGCGGTGTAAGTACCTGCCTCTTTACATCGAGTGTCTCTGCCTACATCTTTGTGGAAGGGTTCATTGTTACATATTAGGTACATACAGACATTATTTCTTTTTTTAAAATTTTTAGTATTTCATCCCAAGCACATGGCAAGTTTTAAAATCAAAAAACCTTTCGAAAAACGAAAACTATGGCCATTATAATTATAAAATTTGAATTTCATATGTACCAGTAGCTGAAACGGTTAGAGCATTCGTCGGCTTGGAGAAGAAAGATTGCAGGTTCAACTTCTGTCTGACGTAATTTTTTTTGTCTTTAAAATTTGTAGAAATTTATACTGGTATCTATTGTAGTATTTCTCAAGATTAGAAGTAGGTGTAAGTTGATACAAACTTGCATACCTTCACGCAAATTCTCTGATGGAGTAGGTAGAGAGCATCGAATGCCAAAAGTCACGATGCTTGCTGACCTGCCTAACTTCCTCCACATTCCGTCCTGAGGGTAACTTAGGTTTAAGTGACGATCGACTGACACACGAAACACAAGCATATAATTTAAACACTTGAGGTTAGTTCAATTTGTGTAATTGTTAGATTGATATTTTATTTTGCAAGCGTAAGTATACCTGCTATTGTCGCGCTGCGATTTTGTATATATTTTGGTTAAACTTCTGATTTTCGTGTAGTTTTAAATAGCAAACAAGCAAGTAACTGTCCTGGTGATAAGAGAAGAGGCATTATAGACTTTACTGGTGCGTTTCCAGCTTATTTTTGAGATCTAATGTCACGCTTACCTTGCCCTCAATGGCAGGCATTGACGCTTTTTCCTCCGGATAGGTATCGCGTTACCTATACATAGTGGGATCATTTCAGCCTATTTTCTGAACAATGATAATCTATTATCACCTAGTACAGATACTACTTGTCAAAGTGTATAAGTACACTATGCTCACTTATACGTGACTTGTACCTGTTACTGTCAGAAATGTTGTATTTGTTTGCCTTCTAACATTAAAAAAAATATTTAGTGTCATTTCGTCAATGGGATACGAACAGATAAGTATCTGTTCAATAGTCAAATTCGGAACTAAACCGCTATTATGTCGTACTTCATTTCGCTGTTAGTTTATAAACTATGACCGCCGAAAGTGAAGTTATCGCTATTTTTAGGTAAAAATTATAATCAGAAACACTAAACGTCTGAACATTAAAAAAACACTGCTGAAAATATAGTTTTGTCGCAATACACCACGTTTTCGTAACTTTTTCTTTAATTCGCTGTGTAAACTGTGCATTTGGCTTATAATGTACAAATCCCCTTCCTTTAAAAAGTTGTACTAAACTTATAAGAGTCATGCCTCGGTAGCATATTTCGAAACTGTTGACTTACTTAGAAATTTAGCAGGTATAAGAATACACAGAAAAATATTGAAAATGAAATAAGCGATTGAACCAGATGAACAAAAAATATAGGTATATCATATTTTCTTTCTTTCAAACTTTTTTATTGCTGTTTAATCCAAAATTTCTTAATTAACAAATGTAACAACATCCACAATCCCCAACTGGGTTTGAGTGAATGTTAAACTTCAGCAATCAACTATTTTTACACATTTAAAAAGGCATGGAACTAATCATAAAGAACAAATCGAATATTATACTAAACGTGAGAAATTATATTGCTATTTCGCGGAACTCTCAAACCTTGTTTCAAAGTACATATACTACATATACATAAATTCTATGCAAGTAGTGAAAACAGTTTGTTACAATACGCCGAGGAAAATGAAATACATCGAAAAGAGACACAATTTATAGCAATTTGTTTGAACGAAACGTCCTCAAGCACACGGCGGAAATGCCTTGCGAAGTTTAATTGTTATTTCCGTTTGAACTTCTGCTTGTTCTTCATTTGCAGTTAGTTTTATTTTTTCTGTTTGAAACAGGTAAATGAAGAGCTCTTGTTGAGTGCCCAGTTTAATTTTCAGAATTTTTACAACAAATACTATTCTTATTCTTCGACCGATTGCCAGGGATTCCAAGTTTTTCAATGCGTTTTATTTGTTTTGTTACTATTTATTTGCGAAAAGTGAATATGTAAGGTATTGTAAAATAAACTGACATCGCGAAGTTCTTACGATAACAATAAGTACGGCCAAATGAAAATCTCCGCCACAGAGCTATTAGATTTTTTAAATACTTCCATCAATTGATTGATAACTTATGATCTTTAGTAATATTAAACATGTGAAAATTTGTTGCTTACGATTTAACTTCTAGAGCAGTAAACGAATCTGATGCCAGTTTACTCCGAGATAGTGGAAGAATCGCGGTCAACAAGCTACTGCTTTCTTAGGTACTCCCGACAGCTTCGAGTTCTAAATTAATCAAGTTTGTTTAGAATTTAAACATGTCGATTCATTTTAAAAAATATCGATCTCCGATTTGATTCAAATCGGACATACTAGATTCTTGTTTATATCGAGCATTAAAAGATCGATTTTCGATAAATCGAGCTAATTTTAAACATGACTAATTGCCTAATAAAGATATAGGACATTATTGATGACCGTTTACTGCAAATACAAGTAATTGAATAGAAGTATTATTAAATTAATAAACATAATATCACGCCTACATTCCTTCGAAAGAATAGGTTGAGGTGGGAATCGAACCCAGGGGGCTTACTCCCGAAATTGATCCGATCACGAGTTTGTTTCTGATTCGTATTCGATTCTGATCCGAACTCGATTTAAATCGGTACTCCCGAGCAAATACGAATCGTGTACGAGGATCGAGTTACGTTTAAATGTTATCAGTGTCGTTATGTGTATCCGGTCGATTACGTCACCACGAAATGCTCTTTGTCTTTGATTAAATAAGTTTTCTTATGTAAATAATTTTTGTTTTTATCATTTTGGCACTCAAAAAGCAAAACAATAATGTTTAATTGACTGTTAAAAGCTAAAATGTACACGAATACATGTGTATTGTATTTATTTTCTGGGACTAAAAAACGATCATAAACAATACGAATGCAGAATGTGAAACTTGTATATATTTAGTCTGTGCCGCATGTTTTAACTTCGATATGACAATACTTGCATATGCCACTTGATCCCTATTTTACAAAGTGATACCATGTATCACTTATAGTGGACATTTTAGGCTAAAAAGAATAGCAATACTTTAACAAAAATGCAAACTGCAACGAAAACGCACATTTCTCGATAAATCGATTACAATCAATCCAATAACTTACTATTTTTCAAATTAAAATAAATGATATATGAACACGATATTATTTATTTCATCACTATAAATGTTTACAGTAAAAATAATATTTATCTCTAATAAAACTCACTCACAAGAATAGATAGGTTAGGTTTGACAGCCGGATGGAAAAATAAAATGTTTTTTAACGCAAGTAACGCCACCTTCGGAAGCGTTCATAAATATTTACTCTATGATGTGTTCAAAGTATCGACCAAGTACTACCAGTTGCTTTTGCCGCAAATGTACCGCAGCCAATTTAGGAATATTATCTACTCGCTAGTTCTTTGAATGGATCGGTCCGATTCGGGAGGTTTATGAATCGATTCATTGAATCGATGCAGGGTTCAAAATCGATCGGAAAAATCGATTATATGACTCTAAATAAGCGACTTTTCGATTAATCGATTTTAAATCTACATGACTATTAAAATTTACTTCTTTTCTTACTCTTGATTGACACTAGCGCACAATCGAACTGTGGCTCGTTTTGGAATTAATTTAAATCGAAAAATTCGTTAGAATCGAAAAATACGTACTCCTCACTCCATTTGACATTCGTGAATCGAGCTTCTGGATCGAAAATAAACGTCAAATAATTCGATACAATAAGAGGTACTTTTTGTAGGATCGAGTGGTGTTGTTTTGTAATTTACTTGTGAATTATCTAAAAGTACAAGTTATTATGGCTCTCTTGCTGCATTTTTTAATGTCCTTGATGAAGCAAATCGAGTGAACTTGTGTGCGAGACGAAATATGTCAAGAATGAGTCGTTATAACTTGCGGGCGATGGAAATGGTCACAGAATTCCGCACGAATTATCGCCTGACGAAAGAATTATTTGCAGTATTGGTAGCAGACTTACCACCTTATATGAAGAAACCAGCTAGACGAAGTGATATTTCTATTAATCGCAAGTTGACTTGTAATGTCAGTGTTAATTACCATGTCGTCAGTGCTCGCCAATGTCGTGTTCCAGTTGAGGGTGAATTGAAGAAAAATGCGCACCATTTCAGCCTTGAGCTGGGAAAGCACCATTACCGTCTTTGGTGCCTATATTTATTGTGTATCTTTTACCATTAAAGAGATTTATGCGATTCTTTGCTATCCAACCCCATAAAGAAATAGTATCCGAATGTAAAAAGAAATAATTGTAAACCATTGTGCAGCAACTTGCCTTACCTATTCCTGCCGCCACAATGACTATGATGATTCTAGTAATTGTTCCAAATATCTTTTTCAAACTGTGTGCGATCGTATATTGATAGAAAAGTCTTAATCTCAGTGATCTATTTTTTGAATTAAATAACAGAAATTTTAGTTAGACACTTATATAGTTCAAGCATTTAAACATCCAAGATGCGCAATATACTTTTTAGAGTGGGGCTACCGACTACTCTACCAAGATACGTCACTTGGTATGGGGGACAGAATGGAATTCCATGTTTTATGTCTTATATAGATTTGTACTTTTTGATAATAAAGCACCAGACATACATTGCGTAAGGATATTTGATAAGCAAAGGATTTTTTTTATAATATGAAACTTTTAACTTAAATATTCAACCAAATAACTAATATTGTTATACTTCTCAGCACAATATCCAGATGAGACGAAGATACCCGAGCTTTGTATGACCCGTATCAAATAAAAAAGTTGGTTGAGTTCAGCGTTACTGCGGCGAAGCGTGGCTTTAATACACTTGGCAACAGTATATGTAGAGCAATAGTGAACTGATATCCAAAACACAATGACGGCACTAGAAATGCAATTGTTTGGTGTTATTAAGGGTGGTTGTAGGGTGGTAGATCACGAGGAGGCTTGGTGGTGTAACTAAAGCGTTGGGACGAAAGTAAAGAAATCGTGTCACTCTTAGATACGTTTAAAAGGCTAAGACGCATACGAATTTGGAAACGAGCCAGTAATAGAGCTCTGAACGAAGCGAGAAAGTTTGACCACTCCATGATAAAACAGAGACAAGCTTATAATGCTAAACCTCGCTTAAAAGGCACATAAGGTAACACCAAATGTTCTAATGAGAAAGATTCCGTAGAACGTTTTGTTATTTGACCTCGTAAAGATGAAGAGGAAATGACGTTTCTACCTTCAGAAACTGCACAGAATTGTACTTCCCCCTTTGATATACCGCAACGAGAATTCGTTAACTATCTCACAACTGATAACATGTTGATAAGTTTTCGCCGCATGAAAAATCCAATAATTCTAATTATCGAGGCCCGATAATATCATACATACTGACTTTAATCATATATTCGCCACAAATAAAATTACAAATATTTGAAAGTTGGACGTCTTTGCTTCCGTGCCCAAGGGGAAAGTGTCCAAGTCAAGATGATATCATTATCGCCTCTGTGGTCTAGCGGTCTGGGTGTTGGACTTGACTGCATGAGGTCCCGGGTTCGAATCCCGGGTCGGCCAACAAAAAGAAAATTAGCTTTTTCCAATTTTCTAATCAAAAAAAATGTTGGTCGGGATTGGAAATGTGCCCGGTTGGCGATAGGCTTGCCACCTATCACATTGTGGGACTTAGTGTCTTCGGCTAGTCGTGGGTGCCCTGGTTGTGCCTCTGCCTACCACTTCGGGGATATGGGCGTGAAGATACCTCTGTTCAGTGAAATGAAATGAAATGAAATGAAATGAAATGAAATGAAATGAAATGAAATGGAATGAGTGTCCTGTTTCTTAGTCACAACAAGGCTTTTGATCTGGGTGCTGCACTGTAGATCTTGTTTTGTCCTCAGAGTGCTGATCAAGACTTCCAGAAATTATGAAACTGTCTTCCTCAATTAGCTATCTCTGGGCCTGAAACATACGTCGACTATATTTCAGAGACTTACTCCTAATCCAAATTGTGTATCAGGACCGCTGTTGATGTTGAAACACTGTCGGAGTTGCACTAAGGTGCTATTTTGAATCCTTATTTGTTCAGTCCTCTGTGGCCTAGCGGTCCGGGTGTTGGACATGACTGCATGAGGTCCCGGGTTCGAATCCCGGGTCGGTCAACACAAAGAAAATTGGATTTTTCCAATTTTCTAATAAAAAAATGTTGGTCGGGATCTGAAATGTGCCCGGTTGGCGATAGGCTTGCCACCTATCACATTGTGGGACTTAGTGTCTTCGGCTAGTCGTGGGTGCCTCTGCCTACCTCTTCGGGGATATGGGAGTGAAGATACTTTTTTTATTTGTTCAGTGTAGTGTTGAATATAGTGACTGCAAACTTACATGAGCAAATATGTCTGTTTGTTTACTTTTCAGTATTATGATAATTCTACTCCTCTGAAATTATACAAAATCAATGCCGTCACATTATTTCCTCGAATATAATAGACTGGCGGTCCCAGCGGGTACGCTCGTGGGACTCGCATCTTTTCACTTGTATACAGAGTAGATATGAAAATATATACGTATACACACTTTTTCCATTAGAGATCAATAATAACTAGAGGATGGTTGCGGCTTTATTCGCGTTAAAAAGTTGTACATGTGATTTTTGTGAGTAATCGGTGTAAAAAAAGGATAGTGTTATATTTGCTTAGTTTCGTGATTGAAGAAGATAAGTATCTTAACAGCATCCCACTCATTTTTACGATTATTTGAACTTACAGAAAATGATTTTTCTACATTTCAATTCATCTCGCTACAAGAGCGTTACTTTCAACCATTCAATATTTAACTATGACAAGATCATATGTTCAAGTTCAATCTACTTTTTATTGACTCTTTATACGACCAAAGCGGCTTCCGTTTAAATTTTAACCTAACGCCTTTGTACTAAAAAGCGATTAACTTGCTGGCACTTCTAACTAACCTAGCCAACCTGGCGAATTTCGTATCGCTTGAAATTACAAACAGATTGTTGTGATTAATATTAAGTTAATTAAAAGGCATGTTAAAATTGTTCTCGATATCATTTAAAGCTAGGTAGGGCGGGCGGATCTGACCTTGCGCGGTGGGCAGCTGCTCTCTGCGAAAGGGGATGGCAACGTTCCTCATATCACGGCATCCACCGGTCGGAGACGGACGCGATCACTTATCTTCTGAAACTTTACCCGTTGGGAAAATGCGGAAAAATATTTTACATGTTCACGACCACCGTTGCCCGTGAGTTATATCATTAGTCAATGTTTGATGTTAAAATTTTTTTTGTGTTAGAAACAAGTTATGTTTTTGTTATCCCCCTCACCCTCGGGTTTATTTTAAATTCTTTAAATCTACATGAAAATTTTTGCGGTGCTGTAAACGTTTTTAAGCATTATGTGTTCGACGGTATCAATCAATAATTTATATATTTGGATAAATTATTTAAATTGATATAATTTACATTCCTTTATATTTTATTATAGTGTTAGATCTTTAAATTTCTTTTCTAACTCTTTTTTACAGTTCCGTTACCTGCTGTATCTTACATGGTCCAATAACTTGGCTTCTTGAAAATAAGATAGTCATTAAACCTAACGTAGTTTGCAAAGTAACATTAGATTTTTAAATTCACAAAATAAAATAAAATATGTTAAATATTTTTCTATGATACACAAACGAACACACAAGAATTCATTAAAGTATCAAACAGGTTTGAAAACAAAACAAACGGAAGTCAAATCAAATATTTTCTTATCTCTGTCTCATGTTACTTTTAAATTGTTTGTCATATAGTAAAATATAATTAATGAAATAACTCGCTAATTAAAAATTGCAGTTAGTACTATTGTTCTCTAACCTAAAGCAATTATATTTATTTGGACTTCAACGATTTCATATGTCTCTGCAACATACAGCTCTAGGACTGCAACATTTCTTTACCTTGTATTTTTTACAAACATTTGGGGTTACGGTAACACAAGCTACCTACCATTCATTCCATTAAACACGTCATTTTCGCCAATTTACTATCGGCACAAAGTTTCGTATATGATTTACATATGTTCAAGTCAGGTTCATTGTGAAGTAGGCGGAGACAATCGAGTGTAAAGAGTCACAAACCTATCTTGTCTAGATCCCTCCACATTCATTACGCTTTATTTTACTGTCACTCAAACGAAATAACCGTTTGAGAAAAAATGTTATCTTTTCTCAGATACGATTGTTGAACACGACAACTACCTACCAAAGTACACTGTAATCTAGATGTATTGAAAACATTTAAACTTTACTTACTACTCGTTAGGGGAATGCTATTATTGTTCGTCTAAGACAGTTACATGTGAATGATTATAAATGTTGACTAGATAAACCATTTTGTCCATTGTGTCTTTAAAACCATTGATTAATTGATTTGTGTTAATTTTGTAAACGTATTATAAATTATTTTATTTAGCGCTCTTGTGACCTCAAGCCAAACAAATTATGTTTTGAAAAAACGTTTCTTTATCAAATAAACTAAAAATAAAATCGTACTAAATACTGTATCCGGCACGTAACTTGACAAGGTTTTGACGTAGTGCGGGTAAGTTCGCGCATCGTATACTTAGTGGAACAAAAAGTGATCACTTTTATAGTTGGTTGTATTATATGGTAACGGCCATCAATTGTCATTAATCATGTATATTTAGAAGAAAATTACAGGCACAAAAAGAATTCGTTTTATGGGATTTATAAACAAAATAAATGCTTTAGAAAGTAAACATTTACTAAAAAAATGTATTTATACGCGCTATTTACTAATAGGTTAGAAGTCGGTGCTAAGCCTTAATCTAATAATTATACCTATTATAAGTAAGTATTAAATTGGCTTGCACTGTCTTCAAACCTATTAGTAAATAGCACATATAATAGTTAGTATAAGTATAATTAATAGTAAATCTTCATTATTTTTTAATTTTTAGTTTTGAAGTCGGTTTTTAATAACGTAGTTTAATAAGTTATTTTTATTTAATACTTTTTAGTTTATAGCTGATATGATTTAATTTAATAAAAATAAACACAGGGATAGGTGAAATTAGATAAAAATGCTCATAAAATAAAAACTAATGGGTATACCTGAATCAAATTTTTATGGCACAAAATCAAAGCTATGCCGCATCAAACAAACAAAGAATTACGTAAATCGGTTCAGAAACCTCAGAGAAATCGGGTACATTCATAAAAAAAATATTTCGGCCGAATTGAGAACCACCTCGTTTTTTTTGAACTTGGTTAACATAGGGTACAACTTTGGTGCACGCAAGTGTATTCGGGAGCGATCGAAATACGAGACACAGTGCGGGAGGCAGACGTCGAGTGACGCACCAATCGCGCGCTCGGATCAGCGCCATGTCATGCCCCGCGTCCCGCTTGACTACCAAAGAGACCTAAATAATTGCTTCTGCGCATCTAACGACTCTTGTTAACTTATGTGCTGGGGATTATACTAAATACATACATTTTATGGTGTAATGAATGGGTATAATGTTTATACGATACATAAAATACAAACAAGAACAATAATACTCAAATGTTTGTCCATTTTGCTTCTTACGGTCAACTTCTGAAACAGACTTTGGAAGGTTACTGGTTAGTAAGTAAATTAACAAAATAAAAAAAAATTGAAGCACAGTGAATATTTCCCACCAAGCCGCGATTAGATTTTAATTTTTTCGAAATAGGTATATTTAGTGACTCCCAGATGGTCCCACATACATTTTGTTAACATTCCAACAGTAGTTTTGAGTTATACTAAATTTTGTACGTTTATATTATACATTTTCGTTTATGTTGACGAAATAATCAAAAAAGGTGTCTTTAAATTAGATGAAAATTAATGCAATTTGAAGAAAATCTCTTAAACAACTAGTCGAATGTTTACTATATTAATATGGGACCACCTTTGAATCATGACCCACATTTTCAAAATCGATTCGTTATCAACTGATCAACCGCCTAACACATAAACAAAAAGTTAAAAACATGCAGCCGAATTACGAACTTCTTTTTCGGAGTAGGTTTAAAAACCAGGTGGGAACTTTAGGTAGGGTGGTCACATGTAAAGAACGTTACAATTTATATTGTTTCCCGAACTCTTCCTATGTTCGTGTTCTGGTCGCGGAGGTGGGTGGTGGGAACGTCAGTTAGGCTTGTCACACTCTGTGTCGTTTGGAGGATTATTTGCCACAACAGTTACACTGCTTACGCGGAATTAGCAAAATAAAGGCTTATTTCACATGTGTTATAATGGATTTCCGCAAAGTAACGCCTGATTCAATAAAATATTGTAATTATTAATTTAAAAATACAGGAAGGTAGAAACTCTCCGCTCTAAAACGTTAACTGCATGTATATATATTAGTTTCTGGCACTCTGACACTAACGTTAGCATAGGCCGTTAGCCAAGTTAACAATTTGTATCAAGTTACCTGATAAAACAAAATCGGATTTGAATTATTCAAAAATGGTCATAAGTTGTCAAAGAACGACATGTCAGGTTCTTGAGTAAAGCGGTGGCCTCATTAATTCTAATTTTTACGAGTATGTGCACTGTACATGATTATTTTAGTTTCACTGAACAAAATTCTACAAAATGTCATTATTTTCACTCAATACAAACACGAAATTCAATAATCACTAAGAAACTACGACCATATTTTCTCTTGATAGCCAGAAAACTACGCGGTAGGTATTTTAAGCAATACTGTAGTTGGTGCGTTGTGCAAGCTATTTCATAGCGGTTAGGGTCAGGGTGTTAGATTAGCTTTGTATAATTCTGTGTCTTTTTGTTTTTTTTTTTGCGAGGAAATGTCATCATGCTAAGAAGAAGATGCTTTCGTAAAACCCATTCAAAACTAAACTGCTAAACTCAAATCACCACTTTGTAGCACCCGTTTACAATCTTACTAATAACCATTAATCAACAAAACTCAATTCCGGAAACTGCGCTTAAAAATGTTTTGATAATTGGATTATTCGTTGGCTTAGTTTCCAAAGGAGCATACTTTGAAGGTGATAAAATAAATTTTGACGAATAACATAACAGTTTGTATATTATTGATCTTTTCCCGGTACTTTCTTAACAGTGTAGTAGGCCTGGTTACCGGGGAGTTTGTTTTGCCGTTTCTTCTCCTGATTGGTTAGGGTTGGAAACGGTGGTAGTGTACGTACGGTAGAAAAGATTAAAAGTAATATATTTTCAAATTATTTTTATGAAATTGAAGCTTATTATAAATTTAAATTAGTTCTGTGATTTGAATATTAAAATAGGTATAAATATTTTATTTCTGAAAATGTGAAATAAGTATGCGCACACTACAATGTGGTAGAATATGTTGGTATGCTTAAGTATCTTTGTAACAACTTTATAACAAAAAAAATGCATATTAAACCAATTGTGCTAGTAAAATACGTGTATTAGCGCAATGTAGTAAACTATTTTGTTGGTACAGTTTAGTGTTCTGAAACAATTTTGCGCAAATAAATAAATTTCATTATCATTGCCAATACTACGCTACTTACTATACTCAGCCTACTTGTTGTCGAGTACACATATTACTTACGGTAACCTTGAAAATTTACAATACTATTAAAATATCCGAAAATCCGTCAAAACCTTATTATGTAATGTGCCTACCTAAGAACCATCTCAGTTACGTTAGCTTTAAAACAAAAAATCCGCATCGAAATCTGTCAATCCGTCCACATGTTTTTTCGCCGAGGATTGAAAAATATAGCTGTTGTGGTTACATTCGCATCGGTTTGTTCATTCGGATTTCAGAGATCGTTGTATCCCCTTTCTAACCTGAACTTGTTCTGGCTCCCAAGAGGACCATGTACTAATGGTGTTTAGTTTGAAATGTTGTTTTACTCCTTATTGGAATTCAGATGCGAGGAGTTTGTTATCCGCACAATTTCTGATAAACGTTTGGCTTTACTAGCTTGCTGCATTTTGGAAGCAACAACGTTCACTATTTGTATACCTATTGTGTTTTATTCTTGTGAAGCTTCACAAACTTTTGTCGTGTACATCATGTTTTCATTGATTTATTTGAGACAAAGTTAAATTGTTTTGTATTGCCCATAAAATTGACACTAAAACCGTATGCAGAAGTTTTAGACAAAAATATTGTGTGATGTAAACTTATTTTTAGAGTGACAGAGAGTGTCACACTTACGTGTCAGCAATTATTTTTTGTTCAAAACTTGGAACTGAAATTAAAGTATTTCTACATGTTAAATCACTTATCTTTCTGATTTCTTCTCATCAGATTAAACGAAATTGTGTGTTCAACACATATAAACTTTTTAAAAATACGTACATTAAAAATAATTCACTTCTACAGATAACCATCTACCAGTAGACAGAGAACAATTATTTGGTAATTTAACACACACACACACACACACACACACACACACGCACGCACGCACGCACGCACGCACGCA
>NJDC01000121.1:168928-191327 GCA_002245475.1 Calephelis virginiensis
TTTGTTAAGGACGCACGCCGACCTGTAAAAATGCGGAAGATAAGAAATATGAAACATAAAGAAAAAAGCAAGGAGTGTCGTTCCGGGCTAGTCTCGCACGAGTCACCCCTATAAGGTACGACATTAAAATGTCAAGACCGAACCCTTTTTTATACGAAATATGATTGGTTCGAATTCTCACAATGTGATTGGACGAATCCTATGCTCGCACGTGATTGGTCGGTGTTTTCGCCGCGAAACATATAAAAACTAAAACGGCTAATCTAGACTATCAGTATTCCGGGTCTGATCTCCGCTACGAGAACAAAGAAGAAAGAAGAACTCTGGAAGAACCTCTGCAAGAATACTGGAAGAACCTCTGCAAGAACTCTGCAAGAATACTGGAAGAATCTCTGCGATACGGGAGAATCAGAACCTATTTAGTGTTTACAGTCCACTATTATTGTAACTCAGATGAGACAGTTTTTATTGATTAAAGTGTGTATTATTTTCGTTTACGATTTAATCGACGGTTTCATTAATCTCCCGTAGGGACGTAGGGACAGTTCCCAAGTAGCTTTAACATTCCCTACCCCGGCCAGGCCCTCGCAGCTGTGACCAACTGCCTGTTTGTCACGGCCACGTTGGCTCATCACCGGCGAAGAAGTCTCACGTCCGCTACCTACGCTGGTCCCTCGAACCAGGGATCGGTAACCACCTTTAGCGGTCTTTGTAAGGATCCACTATATCTCCTTTGAGGCAGGATCATTTACATCTTTGGTCCTTGTAAGGATCGCTACATCTTTAGTGGTCCTTCGCAGCCAGCGGGGGTCCACTACACTGTTTATACCTGGCAACCCAAGTAAATAACAGGCAAACCAACTTTAACACATTCCATACGTCTTGTGCTTTAAGTCAGGGTGATTTTTTTTTAATATTTCAAAATTGCAAATTTTAGAGAAATAACTTTTTTATAAAATTCAGGTTAAAAGAAAAAAGTTTTTGTTGTTGGTTAATGGTTAGCACTACTAGAACAAGTGAATCAAGTTGTATCTTTTGGCTTTTAGAAGGGATGGAATGTACACCGCGGGTGAATGAAACGAGAGTGAGTGCAGGGAATAGTGTGAATGGAGCACTATTTGAAAGACAGGTTTTGAGTCAAATTGCTAGACTCGCTTTGTATAATTCTGTGCTTATTCCAACGTTATTGTACGGAAGCGAGAGTTGGGTATGTCAGAAAGAGCATCAGGTTAAATGCGGTCGAAATGAGAGCGCTAAGTAAAATCTGTGGTGTTACGCTCGCTGATCGCATTCGTAACAGTGAGGTCCGAGAAAGGGTGGGATCGGAAGAAATTGTTGATGTTAAAATGAGAAAGGGCATGCTCCGCTCGTTTTAACATGTAGAAAGAATGACACATGAAACATTGACAAAGCAGGTATACAATGCGAATGTGGATGGATGTAGATACCCGGGAGACATAGGTTGGCATTCCACGATCAAATCGCACAGGTGTTATCCGAAGGTGTCAAGAGTCTCCAAAAGCGACGTGATAGTATGAAAATGGAATGTGGAAGAAGCCAGGCTGCTCTGCCAGGATCGTAAGGTTTGTCATTCGATACTCTCTTCTTAAGAGACTTGGCATGAGATATGTCGGTATGTATGTATGTACAAAATTCAGAAAAATATTCTGTTCAGAATTTTTTAAGCAACCCATTATCAATAAATTTCATATTTTACTAGCGGTTCCGACGAACTTCTTTCCACCCGCTCAGTTTGCATGGGAATAATTAAAATATTATTTTTTTGCTAGTTTCCTCTTAGTCAAAGGGGATGAGAAGTATTCTATGTCCGTCTTTTGGTTCTAATCCCTATAAGTTTTCATCCTACTCGGTTCAGCTGTACTTGAGTTACAAACTGTGTAACTCACACGTCTTTCTTTTACATATATGTATAGAATAAAACTGTTATAAAATATGTTTTATCCTATTACCAGCTCAGTGAAGGTCGACCCAGGTTCGGGTCTTAGACCATATGTAGGTACGTTGTATTATATAGATCTTATTTTACTTCCTTCAGGCGGTTAAAACTATCATCCATCTCTTGCAATAAAACTAAAAATTAGAAGAAAGTAGAAAAATATGCGATCCTGGTTAAATGTCAATCATCGCGAAGGAACTACTACGTGGTAACGATAAAAAAATGAGGTTATGCATCAGAGTTTATGTGCAGAGCTCCTGTCTTTGAGGATTCTCATTAATATGGAATAGATGATAAAATATTCAATGTAATATCTCAGTTCTTTTAAACCGGCCTTTCGTTCAAAAGTTTAAAATTGACCTTATAACGTAAAACACGTGTTTTTTCGTCATATAGAGCTTAGGATCCTTCGAAGTCTTCGACGTTCATCACACGGTAGATTCTGCTGTCAGCTTTTCCAGTCTCATCACAAAATGTAGGTGGTGTAGAGATTTGCTAATAATAAACAAATTATCCTAATTTTAAAATTGAAAATGTTCAATGAACCCCGAAAGCCTTTAGGTAACGTAGGCAAGAATCATCTCGATTACGTCATCTTTCAAACAAAAGTATCCGCATCGAAATCGGTCAAACCTTTCAATACACTGCCACAGATATACGTCTGTCAGGGTTTAATAAAATCCCTCATTTATCGTCGGGGTTAAAACAAAGCGTCACAATTGTTCGAGAGCTACGATGACACAGACAAACATACATACAACCACAAACAATTCAAACTTACGACACCTCTCTTTTATGATTTAAGATTTTAGAAGAACTGCAAAGATTACAAAACATGCATAATACCGTAACTTTAAAACCATCAGTCATCTCACTTTAAATTCATCAGGTCCTTGTCGTCATTATCTTGGAGTTCCATCATCGGACCAGCTCAGTTGTGCCCTCAATCGCTAGTGTTTTAACTTAAGGTCTCACATAAGTTTAAAACTTATAAATACCCATAACGAATACCTTGCAAATGAGCATATGACCTTCAACTCTTGAACAGATATCCATAAATGACAGATAAGAACTCTCCCTCAAGTTTGTGTTTTAGGTGAACTGCTAAGATTGTTATTTTTTTTTTATTTTTTTTTTGATTGACAGAACAGAAAACAGTAACTTTTAAACTTTGATCCAGTAGCCAGCTCTTAGTTCAAACAGCAGGTATTTGTCATCAAGTTCCCGTCATCAGAAAATATTAACAGATCTAGTTAAAGCGAGTCGAAGAGTCCAAACTCGATGAGTTTACCAGCAGCTGTATTCCAGGGTTACATCTCTTATCTTCGATCTCCATCATCAGACCAGCTCTGTTGTTTCAGCAATCGCCAGTGTTAGATCTGACATATGCTTCAAAGTCAAATAAATACCCATAGTGCGTCTGATATCCATTCCGAGAGTTACGAAAAAGCTGCAAATGAGCTGTTGACCTTAAATATCTAGACAGAGCTTCATAAACTATAGTTAAGAACCACCTCGATCACGTCAGCTTTCAAACAAAAAGAATCGCATCAAAATTTGTACAACGTCTGAAGAGCCACGATGTCACAGACAGACGTTAAATACAGAAATAAATTTAATGTGTCGTTACACACACACAGACAGGTCAAACCTATAACGCCCCTCATTTTGTGTCGGGGGTTTTCAATTTCAAAAGTCAATGGTTGAATTCTAAAATATATCAAAGGTCGAAGATATCATCGCAAAATTCAATTATCCCTCTGGAAGACACGTCACTGTCTATTAATTACTAAAGTGGAATCGAAATCCAATAAATGTTTATGAAATTGTCTTTTGTCGAAAAGGATTTCACTTTAGCTAGTAGTCATGACAGAGAAAATATGATGATTTCTCTGAAATTTCAATAAGCTAATCGTAGAGAAGGTCACGAGAGTGCCTGTCGAAATTAGAATTTTGCGCCACCGACACATATTCTCAAGTCAGAACTCAAAGGATGTCCCTAGAAGTCGCCCTTCTTGCCAACCTTTTCCTGCGATCTCAAATGTTATTGATACAATACTACTTATATCAAATCAATCAATCAAATCAAATCTCAGACCGTTATGTATATTATATATCTATTGTATTCCTGTTGGTTACTGGAGATTTGCTATCTCCATATAAAACACGTCATTTGACAGCTATTTGATGTACACTTTAGACCCCAGTGATCTTCACTAAAAAGATACGTAATCAGCCCCCAAGTCTCGCAAAACGTTACAACAGCAATCAAGTGTTTGCCCATAAACTTAGACAAATTTGAGGACAAACATACAACTTATTTATTCGTTAGAATCAACACTTAAAAAAAATGATCAAAATATCAAGAGAGGATTATTCAGCACTTGTTAAAAAAATGTGATATGGACACAAAAACTTACTTAAGCGGCTGGGCGAATAGGTATTAATCATTTAATGAACACAAAAACATGATTGGTCTTTTGGACTTAAATCTCTTATTTATTTTCCTTCGATTTTATGTTTATTTATTAATTTTTCTTGAATACCATTATTTGTTATTTACCACCGAAAGTACCTTATCGAATGACGACAATGTTTTTGTTTGTTTAACCATGATACACAATAATATTTAAACTAAGTATGAGTACTATGTACTTTAGAAGTACACCCCTAAAAAGTCACAATGTCATTTATTTTAAATGTCAATTTTTACTTCTATTTTATTTTAGTTTAGTACTCACGTTGGGTAGATGGGTATGTACGTCTGTCAACACTCCGTGTAATATGCGTGTCCACTAAAATTAATTCAATTGTGTTGTAGTAAGTTTAAAAATTCGGAATAGCTTATACCGTGTATAGCCTCAGTATAATTGTCCATGCAAGGCTTATTCCAACCCTCATCCTAGCCGAATATATTTATTATAAATTAAAATCTGCCTTTGGCGTCGCTGCGTTTATTTCATATTAGTTAGCTAAATTTGATATTCCTAATATCACTATTCAAAAAAACAGTTTTACAGTTTATGAGCTTAAGATGCAGGAGGTATGCTTTCCTTAGTTGATACAATTTGTACATTAAAACCCTTAAATTTAAATCACTTAATTTTTAAGATAAAATTTAGTGAAGTAACTGTCTACTAAATGAGCGTTACTCTGAAATCGAATTTTGGCATGAGGAGCTTCTAGTTAGGCAGTTTTTGTGATGACTTAATTGTCATTCGCGGTTAGCTATGTACGACACACACCTACAGGCTACACACGTAATATACTTACTCGTACTTGCATTATTTTCGAACTCAATTTATTCGATATCCATTATATTTGTGCTCCTACTTTCAGGTACTCACAATACTTGTAAAACCTAGATTTTGTTTCTAAAGTTGTATGTGTGTCCTGACGGTTTCGAGTGTTTCTGCATAAAATTCAAATAGGTTTTTAAAAATCTGTAGATGATAAAGTATTACTCATCGATATTTGAAAATAAACAGTTGTTTCGGTTTCGGCTAAATATCTAAAAAGGAAAGAATCGACCACTAAATCTACTATTTGGGACTTTTGTGTTTTTCCCTTTTCTAAAATTTAGAGACACTATCGACACTTGTCACAATTTTACAAATAACACGTACATCGTCTCTGCAGTTTGTAGCACTTTTTTTCTCCTTCTTTAGTACCGGCTAACAATTGAATCCCACACTCGTGATAGTCTCATGCCCGCTTGATGTGTTAGTGATGTTATTCAGATTGCATAGAATATGCAACTCATAAGCGCATTAAACTTCAAAAAAGACTTCGATTTGAATACATTTGAAACAATGAAGTGTTTTCTGCGATTTTCCTCAGTTTCCATCATCTGATCCAGTCTTGGTGGCAATGGGCCACCCTCGAAAGTACGCTCTTTTTCTAATAAAATTGTAATTTTTAAAAACGGTTCAAAAATGTCCCAGAAATCGGTTAACATACTTAAAAATATAGAAGTCTAACATGTAACTTCCTCCGTTTTCAGAATCGGTTAAAATGTTTATAAAATGACATTTCGTTATTACGAATGCTATAACGTATGTAGCGTCAGTGCTAAAAATGGTAATCAAGATTTTGGTAGTCAAATAAGTAAATCATTTTTTTTCTGAAAATGCTAGTTTAAAATTCTGATAAGATTAGAAAAAAGATTTAGACAAAGTTGACTTCGGAGAAAAGTTTCCATGTACCGATTTCTATGAAGTTTAAATGAAATCTACTGTCCAGGTGGACGCAAAGCAATGTTTACAGCCAGTGTTTATAATTATTGTCTGGAAAGGATTAACAAGTTTATACACTCGGATTTAAAGAGATGTTTTTGGCTATTGTTATTATTTTATGTGTTGATGTTGTGAGCCAACAGACGTTGTCCTGTCCTGTTAAAGATTATTGATTTTTATTTCAGACTAGCTGAGCCGACAGACATTGTCCTGTCCTAACTATTAATATTGATATTTGTTTACAATTATGTACATATGGACTTTCTTCTCCTGACACTAGTTAACGCAACAAAAAAAGAGTAAGCAAGAGTGGTCCTTACGTTCACGATCGATGCGATGACCCCCTTGGTCAATAGATAAAATGTACTTTATACATACAAAATCGCTGCAAATTGGGGAGCAGTTGACAGCTCTCTTTACTTATCTAGTTTTTAAGCAACATGTCATTTAACAGGGCACATCTTCGGGATATCCGGGACAGATCAGTGCTGAGGCTGTTCGAGTCGACAGATATGGGTGGCGGAGTGTTTCCCGGTGCAGTAGGTGTCGGCTCGGTGGCTATGCCCTCTGGAGCTTCTAATTGTTCTTCGAGCAATTGGGACCAGGTAAGTTTCACTTGAATCAGAGCGCAAATAGTATCTGACTTTCCGTAGAGTCGTAGTATTAAATTGAGAAGTGACAGTGACTTAGAACGTCAATTGTCCTTTAATCAGTCATTAAGACGAAGTTTGCGATACGAAATTGTGAGTCACTGATAGTACAAATATTTATACACAAGATTGATGGTTATTGGACCGGATCCTTTTAAAGGGTTTTAGGGGCGGTTATTTGCTACCATTTTGACCCCAGTATTGTGTATCCGAAAGTGGACCAGTTTTAAGATAGGCAATAAACTTTTGGCGCCCCCTTTCACGCTCGTTGTGGATTTCTGCCACATCAGAGGAATACATTCCAAATTACAAGCCGTCCACTTCCATCTTGAGACGGCGAAGCCAGCCTTGCTCTTTTGACTGAAACGCAAATATCTTCTCTGGCTGACACATCGTACCTCTCCTTCCCGTTGTATAAACTGGAACATTCATTTGTACCGCGGGCCGACGTGTGCGCTTTCGTCAGAGAGGATATTTGTTTCCGGAGCCTCGACAATCTTGAAGGCAAAGGCCTGTCCATTCTTTGGTGCGTTGACTGTTTAGACCACCCACGAATCTACGCGTGCCTGTACAGGTCACATAAAAGCAATGCCGAAATAGACTGGCTTGTTCAGTTTTTTTTTATATGATATCAGTCCATACAATTAGCTTCCGATTCTGTGTCCGAGCAGATCCCATCCGTGAAGATGATGATTCTTTGCGATTTTAACACCATCACGCTGATTGGCTTGGTTTACGTTTTACCGATCATGCGGGAAGAGTTGTTCACGACTTTTCCTTGTCCTATGATCTTCGCCCACGCGAGTTCCGGGTGTAAGAGATTATACGCCTTCACTGTTGGACCTTCTGCTGATCTGTCATCCAGAGAACTACAAAGTCTCCAGCGTGCGGTGTCCATTAAACCTTGTGTACGGCTACAACCATCGGGCCGACGTCGAGTGTGGTATTATAGGGCAGCGGATTGCGATCTTTATCATTGCTGATGCTGTTACTGATGTGGAGCTGCAGGGTATGGCACTTCATATTCCATTCTCTTCCGTGCCCATTGGTGGCAAATCCCAGCCTCTCGTCTTACAGGGACGACTCAACCAACTCAATGGTTGAGTCGTCCCTGTAAGACGGCACTTAGCCATAAGCGGTGGCAGCGAAGTTTTGTGATGAACACTCCAGCTCGCTTAAAAAGGAGTATAAGGCAGACTCTAGGGTTTTCAAAAGAGCCATTGCTAAGGCGAAGTCCGAGCACATTGGCAGAATTGGCGAGAAATTAGCCTACTAAGTAGTATCTTCGGGAACTTCGAGAGAAAGCTCTTGGGTTCTTGTCTCTTGTCAAAGCTGTCCAAAGAAATTTCGCGAAACCATCATTACCATCTTTCCACCAGAGTGACGCCAAGAGAAAGCCGAACTTCTAGGCTCCCTTTTTGCTTCCAACTCGACGTTACATGACCATTGAAACACGCCACCGACCATCTCACAGCCTGAAGTGTCGATGCCAGAAATAAAGTTTTTGCAAAGTTTAGTGCGCAGAACACTTATTTCTTTGGACGTCAACAAGTCGAGTAGGACCGATGGTATCCCTCCGATTTTTCTCAAAGTGTGTGCTCCTGAGCTGGCGCCGGTTTTAACGTGACTCTTCTGGCTCTCTCCTATTCATTAGGCGTTGTATCGAGTTCATAGAAGACCGCTTTAGTACACCCGATCCCTAAAAAAGGTAAACGGTCGGAACCGTCCAATTACCGGACCCTAGCCTTAACTTCCTTGTTTCCCAAAATTATGGAATCCATAACAAACTAAAGGTACCTAGAGAAGCACCAGCTGTTAAATGATCGTCGATACAGTTTTCGTCGTAGTCGGTCAGCTGGTGATCTGTTAGCTTACTTAATACATCGATGGGCGCAAGCAGTTGAAAAAAAGGGATAAGCGTTGGCTTCCAGTTTGGAAATAGCGAAAGCCTTTGATCAGGTGTGGCACAAGTTGCTTCTATCGAAGCTTCCTTCTTACGGTCTTCCTGAGAAATTATGTACATAGATTACTAGTTGTCGACGGTATGTGCTCGGAGTCCAAACTTGTCTACGCTGGTGTTCCTCAAGGCTGTGTGATTTCTCCTACTTTGTTTCTTCTGCATATCAATGACATGTTGCAAAATAGTGACACTCATTGCTACGCAGACAACACTACTGAGGAAGCCTTATTCTTCTGCCGGTCTAATATTTCTCGGGAGGGACTCATCGAGAGCCGGTACCAACATGTGTCTAAAGTTGACAATCTTTTGTCCGAAATTTTAAAATGACTAAAAAGACTCCCTTTGTCGCATCTCTTAGATTTGAGAGCTTTGCCCTAATCGCCATAGCCTGTATTGGTAAAGTCGGCGTTGACATTTTGAGTGATATTCAATTTCGTGGTCATCTGGAGGAGAAGGCTAAAATAAAAAGTATCTTCACGCCCATATCGCCGAAGAGGTAGGCAGAGGTACAACTAAAGCACCCACGACTAGCCGAAGACACTAAGTCCCACAATTTGATAGGCGGCAAGCCTATCGCCAATCGGGCACATTTCCAATCCCGACCAACCTTTTTTTTATTATTAAATTGGAAAATTTTCTTTTTTTAAATTTTCTTTTTAAATTTTCTTTTTGTTGGCCGACCCTGGATTCGAACCCGGGGCCTCATGCAGTCAAGTCCAACACCCGGACCGCTAGACCACAGAGGCGACTAAAACAACATTTAAAAAACTTAGTGTGCTCAGTAAAGCGAGACAGTATTTCAAGCCGACCCATCGCTTACAAATTTACAAAGCGTAAATTCGGCCTCGTGGAGTACTGTTCTCAACTCTGGGCAGGAGCTTCTCAGTACCAGCTCCTTCCTTTTGACTGCATTCAACGTAATTGTCAATGACCGGACAATCACCAATCGGCTTGATTCCTTGGGGTTGATCCAACGGATCACTCAGTGTTTTTTACATATGCATTCCTCATATTTTATCATGGGGAATGCTGTGAGGAGTGGTTTGGTTTAATGTCTGCTTAATTTTAATTTCTAATTTCTGCTGAATTTCTCCTTCGGACATCGCGTCAGAGTTAAATATATCATGACCATCGTTAATGCGTAGCTATCTACAAGCGTGCCATTGCTACTTATAACTAACTGCAAGAGCTAAGACGTTAGCCATTGCTTAAATAAATAAAAAACAAACTTTATACCATAGAAAAACTGTTACAAAGTTCATAATATTACATGTTGCAAAGACTATTTTAGTGTGTGTATAATCATTAAACATGAAACTTGTATTCTGCTTTATGAATTACCCTGTTTGATGAACGAAAACTATTGTTTGGTATTTCTTATAGGACCAAAGCTACTTCAGCGAGCCCGAGATTGATTCCGACTACCACCACCAACACGTGCACAAGACGAAGGTAAGCTTAATTTTATTTTGACTATAGTCTTGGTATTACACGTTAATTTTCTTTCAAATAATTTGTTCGTCTAATTATGTGACTTGGTTGCTGCAAGATTTTTTATTTGTGTGCCTATTAAAGTATATCGTGATCCTATTGTGCGGGAGTACTACGAGTATTACCTCGTGACATTAAAATGCATTAATAATATTTAGCTAATCTCGAATGTGAAATGTGAATGCATATATATATTATACAATATGGTACAGAAGACTAAATTTTGTCATGCAAACTCATGATGTATAATAAAACATTGGAATAGATTTGCTACTTTAGAAACATTTTAGAAAAAACAGATATGACATGCATAAAAAAAATAACAGAGCAAGTCGAGATTTAGATACGTGTATCTAGATGACACCTGATGAGTTGGACAGTGCTAGCCGTATGTTCTCATGTTGTCAACGTGTCAACACATTCACATAATTTTTTTGCGGGGAAGACAGAGAGTATCTAGTGTCAAGTTCTAGTGTCAAGTGCAACATTCCTGTCTGGCTTCTGCCACATTCGTTATTATTTTCATACAACGCCTATGTTTTCAGTGTAAATTACTGAAAAACCAAGAATCTCCTTTCTACTCGTATTTTTGTTCCACAACGCTTTTTTCAATGCCATTCTCTCTCTCTCTCTCTCTCTCTCTCTCGTTGATCTCATTATTGCTTATTTATAAATATAATATACAAAGGGATAAATGGAAGAGGTATAATAAATGATAAAATATGTACACAACTTAAGCATATATCTTGTATAGAAACCGTGTATATTAATGAAATAAAAACAAAGTTGTGTCATAATTTGTTTTATTAGAAATTGTAACAAACTTATAAAAGTAATCTAGTACTTATTAATTTTACTTTTAAAGAAGGCTTATGACTACAATAAATAATGTTCAATGGCAAGCCTATACTTTTTAAGGACAAATTCTAAAAACTTAAGTTGACATTAATTGTTTAATTGTTATGTTTAAACGAATCAAAAAACTTGATTCGATGATTTCAGATATCTCTAAAACACTAATGTATATGATTTTTTAACTTGTAGCCAAATAATAAACTGATTAAAGTGGATAGGTACAATAAACACGATAGTGCATTAGTTCCTTTAAGTTTCATGTATCGATAATAAAGAAGATACTACAATAGAATCAACTTAATTTATATAACATATTAAAGATAATTTAACGCGATTGTTCCATAATGCTAGAGCATTTGAAGTTAATATTTTCGGTGTTTATGAAATTATCAGCGCTACCTACATAATTCGTTTCTCGTAAAAGTGTAAAATTTATCATAGAGCAATAAAACTAATCAATTTTAATTGTTCAGTTAGTAGTTAACTTTCACCCGAGAGCGAAAGACAATTTTTTTGTCAAATGTAATTCTTGATCGTTTGTTCGATAGAAAGCCCGAATAGTTGGATTACGAAGGTAATCATTTATTAAAAAGAAACTTATCGTGATCGTCTGCGAAGTATCAAATTCTAAATTGATTTAACTTAACCGTCTTAGATAAACAAATATCATACTTGTGAGAGTCGCACACCTAACATGATCTATCTCGTATTTGATAATTGCGTCAAAACTTCGCTGTCTACATTTGACTCGTTGTGACTGTACCAAGTTTACACTTCGAATGATCCAACTATTTCTAACCTTACGATTTCCAACGTTTTTTTGTCTTACAGTCTAATGGTGTTCGAGGGTCACAGACGGTTCTCGTCAGCAACGTATGGAATTGTAGGTCATGGTTTAGCTCAGTATTATGGAAACCCTTTAAGTTTCAGTGGTTAATGAACTGTCGATCTATATGCTTGCCAATCGTATCGACTTTACCTATCATTTATGTAATTTTTAAAAATGACAAAAATATAAAAATATCGTGATTTTTCGCAACGATTCGAGGACAAAATATACTCTCTATATATCGGACTAATAAAGGAAATGGTTGTAGCCACGGCGATATCTGCCCGTATTAAAGGTAATACGAAAAATGGACTTGGATGTGCAACTTAAATATCCGCCTACCTATAATTTGAAATATGGCAACTTTATTCATAAACCAGCCACATGTCAACACCCAAGTTGAACAAAACATTACATATTTTATTTCTTCTGGAATTGGAATACCATAAACTTAAAGATAAATTAAGCTGTAGTGTAAAATGCGATGATTTCCTTGAAATATGTACTCAAAAGTGCTTAAAAATATTCGTCTTATCAAGGTATTTCAGCATAAAAAGTAAATGAACCGGTCCGGACCGGAGAACAATCAAGTTACCTAGTCTTACTTCAATATATGAAACCCCGGCTCATACTTTAAACTCTTTAGCGTCGATGAAAAGAATATGAAATTCAAATTGAAGCTGTTTTTAAAAGAACGGTGCCTACTAATAGTTAAAGTTATTAAAAAGCTGATTTCTTATCTCGTTCGTCTATAAGTAAAATTTGATTTCAATTAAAATTGGTGCTCTTTTAGATCGTATGATTCTTAAATTGATAACTTGTATCAAAATATAATAAAACTTCAGATATTTTGTGTCTTTTACACAATTAATTTCATAAAAAAATCCATATGCTTGGTTTTAAAAATAACTTACCTATTTTAAACATTAAAAATATTGAATCTTAGGGGATTAAAAGTGGAATTTGTATTACATTATTATTATAGTTTATTTCTCTTAAAGTTACTTTCTATTTAGATAATGTTTGGTCCCCTAATTATATTTTACAAGCATACGTACAGTCGAACACAGAATGTATTGAGCAAACAAGCAGCACTCTTGTCTAAATTAAATTTATTAAAATTACAACTTTAAAGTTTGCGCTGTTGTGACAGTTTTACTTAAGGGCCATAACTCACCGAGACGCCATGGCAACGTGGGCAGCGGCGTCGCTGGCTACGTTGCCCTGGCTTCCCTGTGAGGTATGGCCCCAACTGTTATGTGATTGAGCAATATCACATCAATAATTGTCGCCTAATAGGTGCTATTATTGAGTGAAAAACATTATTTAGGTAATTTAAGACTCCTAAGGGAAGCCTAGATGAAATCAACTAGGTAACATAACCCAGTGACAAGCAGAGATTACGAGTAGACTTCAGTAAATAAAACCCAATAAAAATCTCACAACATTACGCGGAATCAGCTAAAGAAAAAGTTTTTTTTACTAAGTTTGTACCGCTCCAGAGATCCTGATGCGCTGTAACATAGCAACTGACGTATACACATACAATTTATGTACACGACACTGACGGATAAGAAGTATTGTTTATTTACACCACTTTGTTGGCCGACTGTACATATTTGGCAATCTGAGGAAACTAATTATTTAGAAGGCCCGACAAATTGGCAGTCCTTTATAATAGTGTGCTCCGTTGTAGAGCTTCTTAGGTGTACTCCTCCAAGATAAAACAAGGGCTTTCTTAAACGGCTCGGGGGCACAGCCGCTGCAAACTTGCATAACAGCTTTTACCTCAGCTTCCGCCGGTTCTCTTTCATCCACCTGAAATTATATCACACTTGTTAGTTATTCAGTATTTAATTTTAATCTTAAAAATCTCGTACGACTAAGTACTTTAGTTACAAATAATTTAACAATGTAGAATATGCTTTGTTTCGCTAATTCGCTATTCCACATTCGTTATGAGTGTAATGAATTTCGGCAAAGTAACGCCTAATTTAATTAGATAAAATGAAAACTATTCAACCGTTACTGCGCTTAAATTAAAGAAAGATAAACAAAATTTCGGGCTGAGCACTCTGCTCGTGGCAAAAACCAGCAACCAATTCGAAAACAAAAGATAAACAAAAAGCGATCGGCTTGCCACCTATCACATTGTGGGACTTAGTGTCTTCGGCTAGTCGTGGGTTGATTGGTTGTGCCTCTGCCTACCTCTTCGGGGACATGGGCGTGAAGACACTTTTTGAAGATATTTATACAAAACATATTACATATTACTAATTACTAGTGGTCGCTCATTGGTCTAAATTCGACCATAATAAATTTTAATATCTTGTTGATAAGAACGCCATCTTCATTTCTCAAGACCAACTACTTTATTTCCAAACTTTATTGTGCGCCATCTGTGATCTTTTATCGTTATCATCGATATATTTGTTTGTGTGTGTCAAATGCATGATACTACGTGTAATATTTTATTTTTTGAATTAATGCAATTTATAAACATTAACATTAAAAAATATTAGCGTTCTGCACTTCTCCTACACATAAACTATAAGTGTGCCAAATTTCATACTCCTCCATCAGCGCAATTTTCGTAAAAATGGGTTCAAAGTTTTTGCTCCTCGTATTAATATTATGATAATTCAAAAACCACTTTTCATCTTGATCAAATTTACTGGGGACCACATCTGAGTCGTAACTTGGATGATTCTTTTTTATTAAATCGTGCATAACGCGATGTAAAACCGAAAGTGTGAGATGTGTGAATTAAAAAAGATATACCCACTCGAGTAAGAAAAACTCGATAAATATTAACTGGTTTTAATGTATGGAAATATTTCAAACAGATATTAGATAACTAACTATCTATCGAAGTAAGTGCTATAAAAGCTTGAAAAAATATTTTCAGTCCTAAGGCAAATGAGGGTTGATGTATTATTTGTTGAATATATAATTAATAGATTTAAACGACGAGTCATTTGAACCTTGAAGGTATATGTTCAAATAATAGTAATGTTATAATAGATTTTAATGTTTGAACCTAAATGTTTCTTATTAAGACCTAATAAAATTAAAAACTCGCTCTTGAAAAATTTCGTACTTATGAGTAATTCAAGCTTGTTGTTATTATGTCTATTGTATAAATATAAGACAGTTAAAATGTTTAGTTTAATTTATCGGTAGTTATAAAGAAATTAAAAAAGAGATATGTAGTAATTAGTTTAAGAACTAGATGGTGGTTGCGACCTGATCGCGCCCACCGAATGAATTGAAACACTAATCTCGAAAACACTTTGCTTTGCGCCACTCTGCCACCACGCCTAACGCTTAACTTCGTTTAACACTCTCAAATGAGTTATGCACACATTTCCTATACAATTTTAAGAACCTGGTTAAAAAAATAGTTTCCTTTTTTTAGCTTTCATGTTTTTTTATCAGTTCTGTGTTTTTTTTGTATCAACACGCCCATATCCACGATATAAGAAGAAGTCGGCAGAGGCATGACTAGGGCACCCACGACTAGCCGAAGACACTGAGTCCCACAATGTGAAAGGTAGCAAGCCTATCGCTACCGGGCACATATCCAATCCCGGACAACGTTATTATTATTAGGAAACTGAAAATACACATTTTCTATTTTTTGTTGCCTGACCCGGGGACCCTAGACTCTGTAGTAGGCGAGTTATTTTGTTTAGAAATTTTTATACATAACATACCGTTTCTTTTTGTAAGTTTTGAATGGGCAGATTTCCAACTACACCTGCCAATCCCGTCAATAATGATTGTTGGAACAATAACTCTTCTTTATCATCAAGGAGATCAGGACTGAGTAGCGCTTCGTCAACTATAGAACCATCTGAGAGGGCAACAAGTCCCCTTTTATCTTTCCTTCCTGAAAATATTGCAAAAGCTGTATACAAAATAAATGTTTATAATAGAATGATCTAAATGTAAAATAAATAAGTGCGTATTTAAAAATTATTGCAAAGAACAGCGGACTTTCTAATCAGTTTGCTATTTATGGTTATTGTTTGGAAGTTATTTCAAAATGTGTTTAGGTATAATAAAGATCTAGTGCTGAGTTGTGATTATGTGTTATCCGTTAGCGTAATTTTCCTTCGTCTGGAGTTGTATAGAACATGATGATATATATTTAAATACTTACTGCTAACTTCGTCATCTAATTCTTTTTCTGGGTTGTCTCTTTTGTCACGTTTTTTGGAATCATCTCGTTTAAACAAATTGTGCGGAGCAGTGTCATCTATGTACTGGACATTAGCTGGATTGATTAGAGATCCCGATAGGACTACAGTAGTCCCCTTTGGTCCAAGAGGTCTGTTTGAATATCTTTGATTTGGACCAATTTGTGTTATTGATAAATCTATGGGCACTGGAGCTTGCTCTGGAGCCGCCTGTTGTACGCTATTAAGAAGTTGTTCAGAAACTATCCTGCTGCCCAGTTGACCGTTAACATACTCTTGCTGCAGTTGAAGACCGTTAGGTAGTTGTACTGGTACCATTTGTTGCTGAAGCATCGCTAAATTAAGGTTTGCTGGTCTTTGGAGTTGGCCACCAATCAAGAAGTTTCCATTTCCAATGGGAGTAGCTTGAGGTGGGGGCGGTTCCGTTGCTGCTTCTGTTGAAGTTTCAAACGGAGTACCGTCGTGTTTGTAACGGTGAGCGTGATGATGCTTGTGATCTTTGTGCGCCTTCCCGGCTGTTAGCGCCACGTGATACAGTTGAAGCATAGTCACTTCACCGATGAGACCTCCAGAGGGAGCTGTAATCAATGTGTAATATTATCCAACTCGGTCAAATTGTGCTTATAGTTAAGTTAGAATAGAATAGAAAACATTTTTATCGCATACACCTTACATGAGACACGTGTGACGAGTCAATATAATACTAAAAACTACCACCGTATCGGAACGTGGAGAAGATCTATCCGGCTTGTTTTTTTCTCTTATTTTATACAAATTAAGTAATAAATCATTTATTATTCTTAGTAAGAGATTGGTATCAGAAGCAATCATTCCCAAGTACTCTTATCCAATAAATATTCAGCAATGGTATAGTCATTTACACCATTGCACTGACACATTTTTTAAACTTATTTAACAGCATTTAAGTTTTAACCCTGTTGATGCTGTATAAGCGAAACCGGTAGGTTATTTACGAAATAATAAATAAGAAGTGATACGTAAAACAGTACAAGTGTTTCTTTATTTACAAAATATGAATATTTGGAAGTTCTACTAAACGCCGACGATGGAAAATATCGAATATAACGGTAAGTCTTCCAAATCATCGGGAAGTTTAGTGTAAAAGCATATACATTGGCCCATGAAATAATGGCTTACTCTGTGGAAACGAGACACCTGCACAGCAAGATTGTTTTATATTCCTTGTATTCACATCATGTATGTCACATTTTTTTAAATGAATGTTAATTCTTTTGCACTTAAATCAAATTTTCAAAGATATACGTGGAATATTGTATTACATTATTATTAATATTATTATTAATAAAACAACTATTATTAATAACCCTATCGTAACTTTTTATCTATTGTGAATCAGAAAAAGATAACTCACATTAAACCAGTTAGAATTTTTCTCTCAGGGAAACTCAAGAGCCCAAGAACCTAAGTTATAAATTGCTCGTTTGGCTCGCTTTTGTAAAACAACTATAGTATTTAGATTTGCAGAACGCCCGCATAGAAGAATTTCATATGACATAATGCTGTGAAAATAAAATACACAATCCTTAACTTTATAAGTTTTTAACGCCATATGCTGCTGAGCTCAATCTTATTGCGTGTTTTTCAATGTGCGGACCCTATCGTAACTTTTTATCTATTGTGAAACAGAAAAAAGATTACTAACATTAAACCAGTGTTCAACTTTTAAAATAGCAGTGTTCGTTTCGTCATACTTACCTAGTTGTCTCTTCACTTTAAACAAAAGTGAAGTGTCATCCACTAACAATACAATTTCATTTTTATCTCGTACGTAGTAAGGTAAGTCATTGATATATAAGGAATAAAAAGGTTCCAGTATGGAGCCCTGGGGCACACCCATTCTAACAGCAGCACCCGTCGATTTTATACCGTTAATTCAACTTTCTGAATTCTCCCATTCAAATCAGAAATCAGAAGTCTGAGTGCCTTATTTCTAATTCCATAAGGGCGTAGTTTCCTGATCAATGTATCATGTTTAACGCAATCGAAAGCCTTATAAAAATCACAGAATAGACCAAGGGCGTTTCATTCATAGATTTAATTTGATAATACCACACTAGCATAAACTTTCGATCTACTCATTGCAAAACCAAACTGTTAATCATAAAATAAACTTAATTTGTTAAAATGTTAAACAACATTTGATATATATTTTTTCATATATTTTACTCAGGGTAGGCAGAAAGGAGATAGGTCGGAAATTGGGGGGACCACTTAATTTTCAGGTTTAAGTAAAGGTACAACATTACTAAGTTTCATTAGATCAGGAAATATTAATAAATTTTAAGTAAGAACCATATAATTAATATTTAATAAAAAAAGTAATAGTCATCTTTATGTTATGTTATAATTATTAGAGCAAAAATATTTTTATTATAACTAAAACTTATGTAATTTATGATAAATCGTGGGATATTTTATGTCCCACCCTCATTGTAATAGTAACTATAAATTTTAATCAGTACTTCATACATATAAAGCGTATTGTGAATTTGTTAATGTAAATTTCGTTTGTTCAGAAAGTTATGTACCTAATTCTCATTTAGATCTTTTAACACCACCATGTTCAACTATATCATTAAATAATTGGCTACTTAAAATGGACTTCAGGCCCCATTTTGAACATTTTTAGAGTTTTAATTTGCGTGTCTGTACTTACACCGAATCTACTGAACCGATACCTCGTGGCAAAATTCGGCTAGCAGATGCTCTGCCTTCTGAGGGAAGTAATGGGTTACTTCTATCCATTTTAATTACGGGGTTCTGGTGAGGAAGTGGTGGTTGGTAAAATACAAAATATGAACTTGGCTATAATTCGTTAATGCGCAGTCGGACTTCCTTAATTATTTTTGGTAGATAAGATATAAGTACTTTCATTTATTATTTATTATATTGTTGCGTAAAATTTTCAAAGTCATGTTTAGTCAACTTTTATTTAAAAATTACAGACAAAACAAGTTTGAGTATAAATGAAGAAACTTGAAACCTGTAATTGGCTTAAAAATACTAGAAGAGCAAAGATCAAATATAGACTTTATTTTAATTTAATTTATAAAAAAAATACCAATTTTTGTCAGTAAAGGAATGTGCCTAAAAGGTACTAAGAGCGCATAGCAACAGCTAAAAATACGTTTTTCATATGGAGTTGTAAATAAGCCAATATACCAAGTGCGCACCATATTAATTAACGGAAAATATAGAAAAATGGAACATACATAGATTGTGTTCTTCTCCATCCTTAGGATATAAGTGCGACTGCTCTTGCCCGCTGATGGCATTGCCACCACCCTTGATGATATGTCCCACTAGCTGTAAATTGACCAATTGAAAATGTTAAGTATTTTTTTTTTACTATTTATATCGGTCCATCTCTTCTTATTTTGTATACTACCGAAAGGCTTCAAAGTAGCCTAACATACACATCACATAACAACATACGTAGTCTATAGACATCAGCGATGTCAACCTTGTTGAGCGGTGGTCAACCCAAGAGTGGGATGCCAATAAGTTTTAAGCTTTTAATATTCAAGAATCAAGCACGATACGAGTCAGTACTAATGCTATATACTGCAAGTAACCGATACGGTACGCACGAATTTGCTAAAATAATGGTTAGTGTCAATACTGCCTATCATCAACGATGTGCTTATTAAGTAGTCGATTTTCTGAATATGTTTAATAATGCTAATGCTTTCTTCAAATAGCATTATAATTTAACCCCAAAAATTACTTTTGTCTAGTTATGAAATCTGCAACTATACTTACACCTTGAATGATTATAACAACCAGTGTTTCTAACAATTGGCTTTTACTACTTTATTAAATCATTTTTACGTGATACAAGGATTTTAAAATGTAAGAAATTCTAAAAAAAATCTGTCACTAGGAATTCAGGCTAGCATCAGCACCTAATTAATATTCATAGTACAGCGCCTAATCGAGTCGTCTTACCCGTGTTAATTGAATTGGAGTCGAACAATCGATAGCTACCGACCGCCTCCGACCGAGATGTGGTGTGTTCGAGCTCAATCTAATCTGGCTCATATAGTTTACTAGCGTATTGAGACTATTGTGATTAAAAACAAGGACAATCGCGAGCAAGTTCACTAACAACAAAAACCCCAACAGAAAAATATTACATTTTAACCGTATTTTGATTTATCACGAATATAGCCAAATTCCTACATTCAATAACATTCCAGGTAATAAATATCAAAGAAGGACACTACGAAAAAACAAATCGTCTCTAATTCAGTTAGGTAAATATACAGGATACACCGTCAAAGTTTTTCCAATAGTGAGTGCAATTCATGCAACAAACGATAACAAAATGAGGGAATGCAGTTTCATCATCAGATCCAAACCTTCACGACGCTACTTAAAGATTGCGACGTATATTTAAAACATAGTAGCAGCCCGTCCCAGCTGAGCAGGGTTGGACAAACTTTTCATGTTGTTTTATTATAGATTACCTTCCTCTTGAATCACTTTATCTTTTAAAAAAACCGCATCAATATCCGTTGCTCAGTTTGAAAGATCTAGGATGCAGGACACGTTTTGTTTTGTAAAAATCAAGGTAATAAATATCATGCTTCAGTAGGGTCGGCCTCCATATTCTTGCAACCAAATTTTCGTTTCCCGGTTTAGAGGATAATGAATAGGCTGTATTCACTTGATTTGCTCGACCATAAAATGGGGATGTGCCATTGGTCTGGTTGATTTGAGCCATTAAAACCTATGTTCATCTCTTGCGTCGCGCAGGCAGTTGGGCTGAAGGCATATTCCACACAGGGGACGAGACATACACGGGACGGTTGTAAAGAGGCATTGGCTTTACTATAATTATCAACCAAATTAGAATTTAATTCCCGAATGCTGTGGCTCTTGTTAAATTACCCCCGCATTTAATATAGTTCCATTTAATTACTGGCGCTGCACAAAAGTAAACACGAGTTGTTTATGTTTCAACGTAATTGGGTTCGTATACCATGGGAACATGTAGTTGTACGTTATTTGAATATATAAATTGAAGTCTCATTATCTAGCAATGTGCTTTATTAGTATATTAATTATACTGCTAGTGTTGATCCGACCGGTTTTAAATGTATACATAGAGCAACACGCTATGACCGTCATATGTATATCGTATGTATACATTTTCATCAAAATAATTGATATTGCTCTAGCTGAATTCAACTGTTGTATCCTGAAATGAACCCTGCAATAATGCAATCATTTTTTATGCAATAATGTATACTCGCGTTTTATTTTTTGACCGTCTCTTTGGTTGAGTGGTCAGCGTACACCCCTAACTACACCGACTAACCGCGAGGCTAGGGTTCAATTCCCGACGAGGGCAGGCATTTGTGGACCCGGAAAGGTCTGGGTATTTATTAAATTTATTCTGGTATCTATTTAAGTACTTAATCCTTGACTAACACCTATAACACAAGCATACAATTTGCTTACATTGGGGTTAAATTCAATTTCTGTCCAGAGATTAAAAAAAAAAGATTTATTTATTTTATTTAAGAGGAGGCAAACGACTAATGGGTGACCTGATGGAAAGATGCATTGTCGACCTTTAAGAATGTGGAACGCTCTTTTCTAGAAGGTTCCTAAGTCTCATTCATTTGGAAATATCGCCCTCAGTAACTGATTCCACAAAGATATTGTGCGGGGTAAGAAATGTCTTCGAAATTGCACAATTGTAGATCTCCAAATCACTCGATTATGGGCACGATACCTTAAACTCTGACGCAATGTATGACGGTGAAACTCAGCGACTGGAATCAAACCAAACAACTCCTCAAAGCATTCCCCATGATAGATGCGACAGAAAATACTGAGTGACCTAACATTTCTACGCAACGTCAAAGAATCAAACTGGTTGGTATAATTGCCCGGACATTGCCAATTCAAGACGTCCAACGTTGGATGCGGTCAAAAGTCAAGTCAAGGTGCTGGAACTGGGGAGCCTTTGCCCAGAGTTGAGAACTGTACTCCATTTGAAACTTGCAAGTGATGGGTCGGCTTGAGCTTTGAAGTATTATCTCGCTTTACATACATACACATACATATCTTCACGCCAAGTCCCTTATGGAGTAGGCAGAGAGTATCGAGTGCCAGACCTCACGATCCTGACAAACCTGTCTTGCTTCCTTCACATTCATAACCCTTT